>VZUI01049831.1:0-70245 GCA_013401135.1 Cettia cetti
ATAGTATAGTATAGTATAGTATAGTATAGTATAGTATAGTATAGTATAGTATAGTATAGTATAGTATAGTATAGTATTATATTTATAACTTGCAGTGGTACAGAAAAGCTAATTCATGTTTTTAATGTTTTTCTAACTTATTTTTTCTGTAATCAATTTGTCCTCAGCCTGACAGTGCCCCACTTACATTTGCCAACATTGACTAATATGGCACCTGTAATACTTTGTCAATTTTACATCAAGTTAAATCTACTGCAAATGTGTAACTGGTCTGTATCACAGGTCCATCACATCCTAAGGACTTCAGATTCACCATGCATTCCAATCAGCCAATTTTGTGAGCTGTGTAGAGGTTTCTCCTGGAGTTCTGATCTATCACCAGTTAGAGATTCCTGCTCAAAATTTCAGCTTACCACACTAATTGCTAGAGATGAAATGTTGCAGTGTGACTTCAGTGTGCCATCCCACAATCTCTGCTTCATTGTCTTATTTCAACTACATTTCTCCATTCATTTTACCTTAATTGTGGAGGTGCTACTTGAAGTTTTAATGAAGGTATGCAGCTGCTTTTGTATTCATAAGCAATTTGAAAAGTAGAATGGAGAAGTGTAAATGGAGTGGGGAGAAGAGATAATATAGTCAAAATTTACAACTTTATTCTGGTTTAAGAATAAAAAAATAGCAGGAAGACACAAGTTAAGTGGAAGAGAATAGTCTGATTTGTAGTTTGATTCAGCTGAAACTGGGTTCCACTGCCTTAAAGTATTTCTTTTTGTGGGTTTATTTGGTTTTTATCAACCATGTCTGTGCCTGTTTTTACCCACATAAAATGAAAGATGTTATAATAATGAACAGACTTAAAAATTAATTGCTTAAATTAATTAATTGCTTAATTGCTTAAAAAATTAAAGTTAAAAAAAAGAGTACCTTACGTTCTTAAGAGTAAGGAAGAAACAGCGTTACATGTATTTTTCTCCTCTGCTGTTCCAAAGTACTTTTCATATCTCTCCAGTAATACTGTTTCACATTTCTGTTTGTGATGAATTTGACAAAGCTCCCTGACCAATAGTTTCCACTAGAAGGTGTCATCTCCTTAGTCATGTCTGTGTGACTGTTGATGTATATGTAAGTCATCATTGAGACCTACTAAAATATTGTATTATTCCAGCTTCTGGTACAGAAATCAGATAAACACATTGAGAGAATGATTATTTTCAGGAAAAGCCTAATGTGACTGGAATTAGCTTAACTAATGCAGTTATATGATTTTACCAGAGGTTTCTTTTAATGATCCCATTTCCTTTTAGGTCTCAATTTTTAAAGCCTGCCTTATTCTCTAAAGGATGCAAAGCTAGATGAGAGTGCCCAAAGGAGGGTCACAGAGATGGTGAAGGGACTTGAGGGTGAGCTGTACGAGGAGTGTGAGGTCACTTGGTCTGTTCAGCCTGGAAGAGACTGAGGGGAGACGTCACTGTGGTCTGAACATCCTTGTGAGTGGCAGATGAGGGGTAGAGATTGATCTCATCTCTGGTAACCAGTGACAGGACCCAAGGAAGTGGCCTGAAGCTGAGTCAGGGGTGATTTATGTTGGATATCAGGGAAAGGTTTTTCACCCCGAGAGTGTCTGGGCACTGGAACAGCCTCCCCAGGGAGGTGGTCACTGAGCCTGACGAGTTCGAGGAGCATTTGGGCAATATTCTCAGGCATGTTAAAGCAGCATACTACATTTAATAAAAATATATCCCTACTTAACAGATCAGAAAACAAAACCTCATCCTATAGATTTACAGACAAAAGTGTGACAGATTTAATACCTTTTTAATGTGTAAGCACACTACAAAAACAAAATAATGCAATTTGATAGATCATGCAATGAAAGTGAGTAAAGCAAAGTTACTGGATGTTTTGTTGCCATGGGCTAAGAACACAATTATACTGGTTCATTGCATGCTTAGAAACTTGTTGAGCAGTGGGAATTTGAACATGTGTCCGAGCCTTCTGTGCAATTATTTTATATCTCACATTGCTGATTGATTCTGACTAAGCAGTTTTCCTTTCTGTTATTTGCCATGTGCAGCAGTACCTGTTCATTCTTCTGTGGTTTCTATGTTACATTCCTTATTCCTCAAATTCTTTTCATCTTTCAAGGTCCGCACTGTCCCTTCTTAAAATTCCAAGTTTTTAACAATGTATTTGCCCCAGCAACAGACAAAAAAAGTCCACCTCTTACATAGCCAAATTGGAAAAAATGCCAGAATAAAAAAAAAAACATTAAATAGAACAGAAAAAAAAAAAGTCACCATATGGATGCTATTGGTGCAGAAGGAGAATAGCCAAGTGCACTGTAGAAATTCCCACTTGGAAGATACAAGGAAGCAGTGTTTGTTTAGCTCATGCTGCTGCCAATCCAAAGGACTCTCATGACCTGTAAAGTAAACCCAGGAGGTGGAAGGATTGTCTCATAAAGGAAAACACAAATATTGTAAACTCAGTTTTCATTGTGACCAAATGTACATGAAGAATGAATTAAAAATTTAGAGAATCCCTCTCAGGGTTACCATATGTGAAAGTACATCTCAGCCCAGCTAACTCAAGGTTATGAGGCACCTCTAGTGACAGACGTCTTCAATCTAGAAAGAAGTTGTAGAGCAAACAGCTGGCACAAAGGCAAAAATCAGATCAATTTGGACTGGAAAAGAGACCCATATATTTAAAAACCAATTAACCGTCATTAACTACCATCTGACTAGCTGTCATTATTCATATTTTAATAATACTGGTACATTTGCATCTCTGTGGGGATCACATTGAGATCATATAGGTTCCATATTGAACTTCCCAGTGAAATATGCAATGATCTCTGAATAATCACAGTAAATTGCATCTTTGAGATATAATACTAGGTCTATCAGAAGATGGAGGAATGAATGAGGTGTGAATCCACAAAGATAACAGATGCTGTACTCCAGTGAGGAAAGAGCCTGAACTTTCGTTTAAAAAATTGTAAAAGAAAATCATCCAGAGAAAAGAAGAGAAATCAGAACAGTCCATGAAGCTGACAGTCACAGAAGGAAAACTTAATCTTTGCCTACAGTTTAGCTGGGAGATTATAGTACAGTAGAATTGAGTCATTATCATTTCTCTCTTCTGTACTGAGTCAAAGTTTATTGTGGTCTCAGAAGTTGGTGTAAGATAAAATTTTGGTCCTTCAAAATGCATTGTCACTTCTAGCTCAAACACTGAATTTAAGGATGTGTGTTTCTGTCACAGTATTCTTGTTTTATAACCTAGTTTTTTTGTAAATTGGCTGAGAAAAAGATTCAAAGGAATGTTTTGAAGTTGAATATGGTTTACACTAATTGGGGATACACATGCATGTTCTACCATCTTTTTTTCACAGCTTCAAAACTGACTTCTGATATTAAGTAACACCTCAAAGCCTGCTGCTCATCTAATACCTGAGCATTATGTTCAAAAAATGTGTCACCCTTTTTTGATGAAGATCAAATAAATATCTCACTTTCTCAAGAAGTGGTTTGTGTAAGTACAAAAAGTACTGCAGATCATCAAATAGTGGCAAAAAAAAAATCATCTTTTTAAGCTTTTAATGATCAAAACTAAATGCAATCTGGTAAAAAAAAATCCTTAATATGGATTTTAACATTGATGACTGCAGTCTGCTTTATCAATTATTGTCAGACTACAAAGGTCATCAATTGCACTTCCCTGCAGTGAAAAATAGCCACAGAGAAATGTTAGGTCCAAAATTATTCACAAGCATTTTCACATTGTCCCATTTGTGTCATGGTACCCGATAATCCACAAATCATCCTTGCTGAGCAAGAAAATTCTGAAACCACTTATGTGTTGTCCCAAAGATCAGGCAATAAATAAAATCTGAATACTTAAAAATGCAGCTTCGTTAAAGCAAATGGACAATATATTTCAGTCTTTGGTACTGAAAGACCTCAGCTTTGAGGAATTTTCTTAAAATTTGAGCATGTATAATTTGCATTCTTCTATATATCACTGTATTCAAGAAGCTGCAAGTAAACAAATCAGCAGAAGCAAGCAGCATAAGGAATCACTCATTACTGGGTTATCTTGCTTGATAGGAAGTGCATTTAACTAGTATATGGATAGGAAAAATAGCACAATTTAGATTGTATTAATTCTGCATGTCAAATGCAGAATGGTTTTAGACTTACTTTAGTTTGGTTTATAATTTTGCTGATTCAATACAAGGTAGCAGTTAGGACATGTTTGTACTGGTCTCTGTGCCTATGAGAGCCCTTAAAATCCAGGTATATAATGAAGTTAGGACATTTTAATAGGTTACACAAATAGTGACTACTATACATCCTTGTCTTCAACAGTTGTTAGTGAACTGTATAAAATTGTAATTTAACCCTCTTTTCCTGAACTTTGTTACTCCATTTAACTTCATTTTTGCCACAGTTTCAAGTAAATCAAGTATGGCAATATCAATTCCATACTAACTATGTAAAAATTCAGTTTCTGAATTTTTCTTTAACTTGAAAATTAATTTCTGTTATTCTACAAATAATGACTTCCTTGCCTGGAGATATGCTTAAATATTAAAACTTGAGTAGTTCTATGTCTTTCTGAAGTTGTGTAGGGAAATTCACTGTGGCTGCTTTGGCATTCTGAATTAAATAAATGCCAATCACTATTTGAGGAAGTTTATTTTACCCACTTCCTTTCTGTCAGCTGGAAGTCAAGAAACCCAACAGTTCTTTGAAAGATGAGATTTAGAATCTGTTCCAGTTTAAATGGTTCTGGGTTCATGTTCTTTTATTGTTTCAGTCAAGAATGGTAATAATTAAACATACATATTAAATCTTTAACAATTGTGCTACTGGAAACATGGTACAAATTTCAATTGAAAATGTTATTCCTTTGTATAATGTAAATAGTACTGATTTAGAAAAAAAAATTTAAAAATTTTTATATTTCTAAACATGTCTATAATTGTAATATACAGCATACTGCCCCAAGTCTATTTTTATCAGACTAATTAACAGGCTTAATTTGTTTGCCAAAACTGGAGTTCTGACAACTGTTTCCCATTTTGATTCAAATAACTTTTTTCAAAATAAGGGATGAACATTGAAACAAAACAAAACAAACAAAAATCGCAAAAAACCAAAACCAACAAACCAAAAAACTTTCAATATTTTGAAACCATTTCTGATTTCCTGAAAAACCCTTTCTCCTGCTCAATGACAAAGTGGGGATATTAAATCTGCAACCAAATTTAAATGTACATTCAAACATATTAGGAAAAGATTCAGTATCTGTAATTGTAACTCAGTGCATGTGGATCACTTATCAAAGTGTCACAAGGGTTCATTTGTCTTTCTTAATTCCATCCATCAGGTGTTTTTTTGTCATTTAAAAAGTTCCTGAGAGCAAAAATGAAAAACATTACCTCCCAGGCAAGGTTTCTGCTTGTTTATGGACCTTTTTGAGTAAAGAAGGAGGGCTTTGACATCCTGAAACCATACTCGTAAAAGTCAGGTAGTAAAACAGAAAAGAATTTTTCACTATCTGATATCACAGTTAAACATGATGTGGCTGATCTGTGGATTCAGACTGGAAAACAGAGCATGGGCTGCTGTGGCTCCTGCTTCCAGGGCTGTGCACAAAACTACTGCTCACTGTCCTTCAGCCTCCAGCCACAGTAACCACGGGTAAATACAGACTTTCAGAACTTTCCCAGCTGGGAAAGTCTCTCTGTACTCAGCAAGCAAGGGAAGATGGGCATTCTACCTTTTGCCTTCATCCTCAAAGGAAGGAAGATTTTTACCTGGATTCAGAGTATTCAGAACCAGACACGTGGCTCAGGAAGACAGACAAGCCCAAATAATAGGACCAATATCCAGAACAGATTTTGGCTTTCTGAGAGATGTTTTTGTCTTTTCTGATAATGCTGCCACAATCTTTCACATAAAATATTTCATATTAATCATCCACCTTGAAAAAATAAAAAGTAAAGATAAAGAGATCCAAAAAGATCAAAACAGGCTACAGTTGGCACAATTCTGCCAGAGAAACATGTCTGAGACCTATGGACATGAAAAAATAACATATTAAACTTTATTTTAGCTCTAAGAGAAAAATTAAACAAAAAATCGTGGCTGCAGCAAAAATTTCTGAGTAGAACTAAGGAGGTGATATTATTTTTAATGATCTTACATTTCAAATTCATTGAATGAAAAATTCAATGCAATGTTGATCATATTTGTATTATTGTTTGGAATCATGCAATAGGCTCATATAGACAAAATAAACACTGATGGGGAGCAAGGTTCACAGCTTCTTTTAAAGTGATGTAACTGATCAAGCATCCAAACTCATATTAAATTGGCAGAAGCCAGGTCTCTGATGAGACACAGAAGTAAAGTTTTAGGTTCCACAAAAAGCACTGACGTAGCTCAAAGAATCCTCCAGTCTGCTGAAGAAGTAAAGACAAAGACAGTGGAAAGGCTTTATGCACTTTCAAAAAACATAATATTTCTGGTATTATCAAAATGAATTATTTGAGAAATTATATTTCATTCATAAATTTGGCACAAGCAATAAATCCAGTGGCCATCCATCCTCCTGTTTATAATGTCAAGGATTCAGGGAATTCTAGTAGTACCTCCTGGGGATGTCAGAAGAGCAAATCCAGTTACCATGAGCTTTCTTTCTGTAAAAATCATACACTTTTATCCTTTATTTCTGCTTAACATCAATACATACACAGACAAAAAGATTTCTCTTGAATTTTGTAAAACTTTTTAAATTAAATTAATATTTCCTTCTAAGCAGCTGCATTACATAGTCATATCTATGTCTCTGTTGATGTCTTTTCCACATCCCAGAGATGCCAATATGCAGACCACAATTCAGCTGTCAGTAGACCACAGTCCAGTAGTCAGTGGCCCAGCAAAGTGTGACCCAGAAGTGCAGTCTAACAAATATCTACTTGGAGAAAGTACTAAATTAATCATTGCATTCCTTTCTTTAGAGCTTTGAAGGCTTAGGAAAAAAACCAAAACTGTTTGGTGGTCTGTTTTGATGCTTCTTTTTTCCTGCTCTTTTTAAAAGTCATATTTTACTTTGCATTAAAATATCCTATGGCCTGTGTTAGGAATAAAGATACATTCTTAGAATAAATCTTTCTGGGTTGACAATCTCTTTAGAAATAAAGTACAGCATTTAACAATGCACACATCCACCTCTTACTCTTGACACTTATAAACCTTTGATCTATTAGTTCATGCATTAATGCAACAAAAGATACTAGTTTCTAGATATGTGCAGCTTAACTTTCTCTTTTATTATTCATTAAATTTCGTTTTCCTTCTACACAGCCAGTCTCTTTTCTTGATTATGATGGACTCCTGCAGTGCTGTGAAAATGCTAACACAAAAAATATGTCATTGCATGAGTAATAGTTTGTAATTCATTGAAAATATTTATATGATCTATGATTTTTTACAGTTCAGCTGCAGCTTCCTATGAAATGAAACCTACACTCTGAAGGCATAAGATAGGAATGATAGACCATTGCCCTTCAGAATTCTATATTTAAAATTCTGGCAGAAGTTGTTGCTCACAGGTTGAATTTGTCTTGTTTCTGAAAAGGAGGAAACAGAAGCAAATTTGAATCTACCTATTCACCAAAGACCTGTCCTGAATGATAGTAATCAGAAACGTATGTAGGACAAACATAAAGGGTAATTTGTGACCAAGTGTTCAATAAAAAAAGGTAACTCAAAAGACCAACTTTCATGATTCATGCCACTGTATGTGCAAAAAGTCTCTTAAGCAGACATCTTTAGTATAGTATACCCTGAAAACACCTTTTTCTTTTTTTAACAAGTACAGTAATCTCATTTTTTTTCTCCCTGTCTTTCTTTTTCATCAGTTCTAGACAAGCCAGTATCAGATTTTCGCAGTTATTTTACAAAAATCACTTAAGAAATAAATAGTGGGCAAGTATTAATTAAAACTTTTTCACAGTGAATGCAAGGTACATAATTTGTAATTGAGCCTTTCCAAGTCACTTCTTTCATCTGTCTGTACCTTTCTTGGCTGTCAACAGTATGGAGTACCAAAGTGTTGCAAATGCCTAGCACCAATCAAGTGAGAATCTCATGTGAACTATAATGAGAATAATTTTTGTCTTTGTTATTTATACTGTTTCTTTCTGTTCCTTGCCTCTTATGCAATTTTGTGACATAGTGGAAATTTCTGGGGATGGCTAAACAGAAGGGTTTGGGTGTCTGATCTCCTGCAGTTGGTTCCCTCACTCCCCTATAATGGCAAACAGCAGCAGGCATTGAGTCATTTCTTTGTGTTCATACTTGCCAGGAGTTTTTTGAGGGCATAGTGTGTTTCAAGACAACTTCTGGATATTCAGAAAATCTTTAAAAAATTATTTATGACTGTGCTTTGATGGAAGTCAAACAGAAGTGCAAATCCTGTCTTCTAAAATGATGGAGTAATCACAGTCACCAGAGGTTTGGATCAGCCAGGGGTCCTGTTGAAGCAGAAACAGGTGACTGACCAAAACTGCCTCACAGGCCACTCTTCTAAGAGGTGGCTTACTCAAACTACAATAATTGGTGGTAAAGATCAGGGCTGTGAGGCACAACAGGAACAGATGACAATTAGGGTGATGCAGGGAAAGTGCAGAGAGCTCATAGCTTCCATGAAGTACTACAGCAATGGCTTCTCGAATAAAAATTGTACATTAGCAGTCTTCTAAAATCCCTCTTCCTGAAGAAGAGAGATCTCACTTCCTGGATCTACTGTCATGAGTCCTGAGCTCAGGAACTTGCCACTATTGAGGGGCAGCTCTTAACCACAGCCCCGAGGAGCATACATTACTGGAGGCAGACTCATCCAGCTGGTTACTCTGTATGTCTGCAAAGACTCATTCTTCTTTGCCAGTGTCAGCCTGTAAATGACAGCATTTCCTGCTGAGAGCCTGTGTTTGGGTATGTACAAAGTATGAGTGCATCACATTTGCTGTGATGGTGGTGTGCTGTATTTTTCTTTCTCATGGGAAGTGGCTGGGTAGCACAGCGGGTACTGAAGTCATAATTTGTACAACCAGACACTGCTTCAGAGCATCAGGTTGTTACACAACATATGCTGTAACCTGAACAATCTGACCCAGTGGGAAAGTGATCTTTTTCTGACCTGTTTTGTCTAGTGCAGAAAGAAAGAAAGGTTGTGTTTATCTCATATTGTCTGCCATTTCAAGGTAAGCAGCAATCACAGGATTTTCTTAATTAGGAAAATAATATTTTTTCTGCTACCATTACACCTTCTCTTTTTTGTTTGTCCAGAATTATTGGAAGGCGCTTTTTTTTTTTTTTTTTTTTTTTTTTTTTTTTTTTTTTTTTTTTTTTTTTTTTTTTTGTGTAGTTGGATTTTTTTTGTTGGTTTTCTTTCCCAGTTTAATCTAACTGGAAAATCCTTCTTTCAAGGTTGTCTCTAACCTACATTCATCAGAGAAACAAGTTTGCATCCCTGAGTCAAAGCACATAATGAAACACAGCTTTCTCTTGAGAGCACAGTGCAAAACACCTTTTATACAATAATATTTGCTTTGTTCAGATTCTGTCTGTCTTGGAGAGACAACCCTGATCTTATTGTCTCTTAAAAAAAAAGTTTAAAAAAATAAGATCCAAAGAAACAGGCAAAAAAGTAAAAGAAAGAAAAAACATTTTAGATGTACTCTGAGTCACATGGAAGAACATCACACCACCCTGGCAGCCATCACCTTGCTGCCCTTATGCACCACCTTGAACAGAGAAATCCAGACCATGACCAGAGCAGCAGATCACATCTCTGTGAAGATGTTCTTCACAAGTGTACCAGTACATATGTAAGGGTAAAGTGTACATCTATGTCCATGCATAAGTACAATTTTATTAATATGTAATATATAGCCCATATATAACATTTATTATTCATTTCCAGTGTTCATTAGAATTGGTTAACTAAAATTTGGGCAAGTGATTGTGACAGGGTCAACGTTTTTCAGTTCAGCTATAATAGAACCCATAAGTTTAGCAAAAGGTGAAGATTTTTCTAATAAAAATGCATTTAAAAGTGCTTTTGATGAAGTTAATGTTCCCTTTCATTACTGTTCTTTCCTGTTTCCTGATATTGATTTCCAGCTTTAGTGACCCTCATTTTGTACAAGTCAGCTATTTTTTGCAGCAGCTGTCACTTTACAAGAACTCTGTGTTGCACATCACAAATGAATCACTTTTCCAAGTTATCTATACAATGCAACTTAATGTCACATCAGGCAGAGGAGGATACATAGGAAATAGACTTTAGGAGTCAAAAAAGTCTTTGGATTCTTATCACTGCACATAGATGTCATTTATCTGACACTTCATTTCAGATACAGTGATTTTCTGCTTGCAAACCTTTTCTTCATAAGGTAGCTCAGCTTGGTAGCTCAGAAAACTCAGGCTGTTTGCACTAAAAGGGGCATAAGGTGTTCTAACAAATCTTAAGAGTCACAGCAGGTAATGGTGAACTTCAAATCTTTCAGCATTTGGCTTTGATTGAGGCAAGAGTCAAACAGCTTGGGTCAGCAACTGAACCAGTCTGACATCTTGAGTTAGTGATTTGAGGTGGGGAGTCTCCATTTTCAAGAAAATTTCCATCTTTATCTTTTTGCTGTGCTCCTGGCAGAAAGTTGCAGAAGAACAAGCTCTATTCATGCAAATGACAAGGCATCTGTGGTTTCTTTGCTACAAAATATTACATGATTTAAAACAAGACTAGGCATTTCTATACAAAGCAGAAAAAATCAGCATGATCCTGCTAAAAATTACCACAAGTATTCTGTAACATACAAAAAAAATTGTACAAAAAAGGGGAATCATAATGAATGGCATAAATGATTGCTTATAAAAAGTGATCATCAAGAGTTGCCAAAGGAACCACTAGGAAATACAACTAGGTTATACTGTAAATACCCTACTGCATCACTTCTGTTTCTTTTCTCTGAAGTTGCTTAAAAGGTTGTTGGAGGTTTTTTCCGACCAACATTCATGTGTGAGTAACACTAATTAATGGAGAAGGTAAGTGGGAAGTGTAGATAGAAAAGGACACATCAGCTTCCCAAGGCCATGACAGATCCATCATCTAAAATCCAAATGAACTTTGCTCGGGGAAGTTTCCTGAAGGATTTACCTCAGGAAAACTTCAAATATGAAACAATTTAGGAAAAATAATACACATTAACAAACAGATATTGTTCAAATAACCTCCCTCAATTAAAAAAAAAAATCAAAACCCCCTCAGAATTTATTCAGTTCTATCAAATTAGTTCCTTGCTTTCTTTGGGCACCATGCAAGCATGAGTTCTTTCCTCACTGTGTTAAAGACTTTCTCCTTCTTTATACTTCTAATATGGTCACATATCAATCCAAATAGTATATTACAACAGAAACAAAACTTCAGAGTAACATACTGAAATCATCACTATAAGGCTCTTACCTTGTGATAGTGAAGAGCCCAAAACTGGATTAGTAAGAAAACCTTCTAAAATTGTCACGTGATACACAAAGTAATAACCTGGGGAATTTAGAATAAATTGTACTTTTCTATTGTGTCAGCAAAGAAACCAGCTCTGTTATAGTGTAAGGTTAGAAGTCTCTGCATTCTGGTGATAATTCTGACCTAGGCTATCATTTAAACTGTGTTCTGTGTCAAGAGTTCAGTGTGAGACTTTTCTTACCCCATTTTTCCCCTACAGCCGCAGGGAATGCAGGGCCTGTTGATGTGCAGACCAGCCCCTGTGTGCAGCAGCTCTGTGTAAAGCTGTAAAGAGAAAAGTGGCCACAGAACCTCTCTTCTCTATCTTCTTGAGACATCACCAAAGTCTTCATACCTGTCCCTTTGTGGTGACTTTACATCATTCACTGAGGAGAAAGCCTATGGTTATTATAAATGCAAGTATTATTTTTCTAGAAAAGGGACTTGAACTAGAAACTGTTCATAGAGACTGCAGAAATTAAGGCTGGAGACAGTTGGGTGCAGAAATGGCAGATTAAAGTGTCCATGCACAATATTCATTTCCCTGCTAGTAATTTTCTTTCTGCTTTCTGTCTTCTCATTTTTTGATTGTCAACTCCACAATGAAATTTCTGGTTGATTTAAACAAGTAATTGGATTAATTTAAATGCACAAAAAATCCAGGATGAGTATCCAGAAAAACTCCTGAGAGCAAACCAAGAAATCAGCAAAGTCTCTCAAGGGAAGCTGTAGAAACTCTGTAACTTGGGACTTTCAAATTAAAAGGTACTCTGGGGAACAGTTTTAGGAGATGGTCTTAATAACTTATTGGGACTTTCCTATCATTAAGCCTGGAAAGGCAGTCATTATCACCCAGAGCAGGACCACGGTTCATTAAAGTTTATAACAAAAGCTGAAGTACCTACATATGTGTCATGAATGCCAATGAAACTTTTGAAAACACCACCAGACACTGAGGGAGCCCCAACCCTCTTTTAAAGAGTGGGAGAATAAAGGTACAAGATGAAGTTTTGTTCCTTTTTCTGGCCTGTGTCTTTCCTGTGCACCTCACGTGCAGGCTGACCTGAGGGTTTAGGCAGTTACATTCCATTCATCTTTGTGGGCATGTCTGTATCATTATATTTTCATGCTACTAAAAAAGGTAACATATGTTATATCAGTGATTTATAGCCAGCTTAGCTGTAAGACACACTGCACAATTATGCAAAAGAAAACAGGAGGGAAAAAAAAGAGCAGATATGAAACCAACTTAGTAAGTGGATGTTCCAAAGTAGACACTTATATTTTCAAATTTATGAGTCACGTTTTTCTACTCTGCCGTACTATCCCCTCTTCAGATTTAGGCTTTTTCATCCAAGACAGCTGATGCTGGGGCAACTAACATCTGATACCAGCTGATCAAACATGGCATGATCCACTTCCAAGACAACAGTCCCTTGTTTTGTCTACTTTAATGAATTCTAAAGTATTTCTGGACTAAGATGGGTGCATAGAGGTTTGGCTTAACACTAGAATAATACAACCATCACATCTTTTGTAGACCTCACAAATCAGTTAACTATATGTCCACAAAGACATATAAGAGTCTCACTTCCATAATTTCAGGCAGACTTAACTGTCTAACACCCTGAAGGATCAAATATTCATTTCTTTGTGCCTAATTCTATGGGGAGAATGGGAATAGTAGTACTTCTCACCTCACAGGATATAAATACATCAAGATTTAAGACACTTCAGCCCTGTGTCAATAAACCCATATAGCCCCTAAACTAGTTCAGATGTGCAGTACATGCTGACAGAAACACACCAAAGTATCTGGCCCAGTGACTGTAATTCTGCATTGCAAATTGTGATAACAGACTCATTTAACTCAAGGAGAATTTTACTTAGACACTGTCATGTTCTTACCATGGTACAGAAATATTGAGCAAGACTTAAAGAAGATTTAAAGCAAAAAATACTACATTTTGAATTACTAATACAGACTTAAAAAAAACCCACCCTAAAATATCTTAAAGTAATGAGTTAGTCAACCCTGAATCCTGAACTAATTATATCTACCTGCCACTACAAATTCTTCAGTGTTCAGGTACCATGCATAAAGCGCATAATACCTATTTTGATTTGATTACAGTTTAATTTTCTACTTTAATTATATCAGGCAGAGCTAACCTGACAGTTAGAAAGCTCTATGCATAGTAATTTTATGTAGGGGATTTAATAAAGCCTAAGGAATGGTGGTTTAGTTAGCTACATAAGACTAACTGGAGTTGGAAATTCACAAATTGGCTGGTGCCAGAAGCTGTGTGATATTTGTTATAAGGACATGGTACTTGTTTTGGAACAAATTCTTACTGAAATACAAAATAACCCAAAAATCTGTGCAGTGCTGATTCAGTACCTCTGCCTAGAAAGATCCAGAAACAAAATTCTTTCCTGACTGGGAGGATTTATTGCAATGAGGAGACAAGAGAACAAGAGGAGGCAGATTTGGCTTGTGAGTGTTTAATTGTTAACCTGACAAATGGCACTCAGCAAGACAAAGTCCTGACACAATTTAGGGTATAGCTTGCACTAGGGACTATTTAGAACAACCAGTATGGAAAAACTTGCTGTGCTGGTTTTGGCTGAAGAGAACTCATCCCTGGCCACATGGACGTGATCTGAGCTGCTTCACTTGCTCAAGGAGTCCAAGAAACAGATCTTGGCCCATGAATTACAATCATGAATGTATCTTCTAGATGTGTTCTCTGCCTCCTGTCTCCGCATCACTAAGCCTGGGGAAAAGGTGATGGCAGTAAGAGCATGTTGCTAAGTGAACCTGGCTCTTGAGAGGTTTTGGCAAGAGGGAGAAATAAACTGACGGCAGTGGCAGCCCTGACTTCATTGCCCTTCTCCTTTCTGGAGACCAGGTGCCCTTTCTGTCAGCAGCACACTGCTCACATCCTTGCCTGCTCTAGATCCTCAAACTCTCCTGCTTAGGAAACATTCTACTGTGAACACCTATAAAGACCTGTTTGAAAACACTCCCTGAAACTGTAAATATGAAATTCATTTAGAAGAACTTCAGACTTGCTGAACTGACACAGGGACAAACTCTGCAGCCACATCAATTTCAGCTGCCACCATGGTAGACATAATAGCTGAAGTCTCGTATTTGGAGAGGAGATTTAAAAGATCCAAGTATGTAGGAAGGAAATTAGCAATTCAGTAGGTAAACTATAACTTATTTTGCAGTAGATGCTAAGAGAACACTGTTTCTGTTATGTCATCCTTCAGAAAAAAAAAAAAATCTTGGCTGAAATATCAGAAAAGAGCTCAGGGGAAATATTTGAAGAGCCTTTTCCCTGATGATCTAGCTAAGTTATCTTTGAGTGATCACATTTTTTAAAATGAAAATTACTCTGTAATTTCCTTTCCTTACATGGCATGTAAATATGATGCCACATTCACTATCCTTACACATAAGGGGAGATACACAAACAAATTGCAAAGTTATTCATAGTTCTATTGAGTGAAAGCTATCCAGTAAAAACAATAGTTTATATTTTAATGTAATTTTTATCAAATGTAACTTCCAGGAATGATGTCACTTTTTTAGCCAGAAGATCTTGGCTGACCTGGCAATGCCATTTCTGGAAATTTAAAACTAGATTAAAACATGCAAGACTACAAACAATTCAGCAGTGTTCAACGGTTTTGTGATAAAGTAGATAGATAGATCATGCATAATTCCAGCCTATTTCCTGCCAAAAGTTAAGTAATATTGATGTTAGGTAAGATACAACAATGGATTTTTAACTCATTGCTTCAGAGGATGATTTTTGTACTTTGTACAAATTGTGTGTGTGCGTTTGTGGGAAATATAGTTCTTGTGAAACGTGTGGCAATGATCACACCAGACATTATTAGTGAATCCTTCCCCATCAAAATGGTTCTGAGAAAAGTCTTCTCCTCTACAAACAAGAAAAATTGTTTAGAAATGCAATTCTGTGGTATGTTTTGTGTTTTTACTGTCTTTAGGATGAACAATTACAAGTACATAGAGCACATATCATAAATAAAAGTTATGCTGGAACATCAAGGTGTCTGTGTGACCGTCACTGACAGTGACCAATGCTACTAGTTTTTGTTAATGCTGTGGAAAAAGATGCACAGTGAGTAATATTTCAAAATCTGGTTATGAAGAAATTTTATTCCTGGTTTCCATTAGTTTAGGGAAACTTGAAAGATGATACCCCAATTCTTCATTTACTTGGTTTTCATATTATCTCTTCTAAATAAATAAATATTTGTATAATATGTTTTGACTTTATTAGTTGGATTTGTTCCACCATAACTCAGAAAGAATAATGCAAATGCTAAGATTTTGGAGAGGTATCTGAGAGGTATTCTGCTGTAGCTTGAGGCCTTGGTTTTATTAGAAAATGTTTTTTGTTTCTGTTTGGACACTTTTTTTTTCTTCCTATTTGCTTTGGAAGTTTCATATTATTCTGTTATATAGAAAACAATTGTTTTAAAATGTTTATTGTTATTTTTATTCAAAATAACTTTATGAGAAATTCTCAGCATGAGGACAATCATCTATACTGCAATAAGGTTGGCACATGTCTGGAATCTCAAGTTCTTCACTTGTAAAAAGCCTCTTTCTTCTAACAAGATTCTTTCTTGTGGAAATACCATCTGATACATATCAAGCAAAGGACACTGAAAAAACCCATTCATTTATCAATACTGACCATCAGATCGGCTGTAAGAACAGGCAAAAAAAAAAAAAAAAAAAAAAAGCTATTTGCCTAAAAAGAGATCTCTGAGACCTGAGAAACAGCCCTATATCTGCTGCAGAGCTGGAGTGACAGGTCAGGGTTATCAAGTAACCTATTCCATCGGGTGGAGATGCATTCAGCCTCTACATGATGACAATGCTGGGTTGTTTCTGTCCAGACGTGATTTTATCCTGTTACTGCAATAAAAGATTCGTGCTATTAAAAGCTTGGCTGCAGAGCAGAGTGGCATGTGGCAACGTGCTGGTGAAGACACAGCTCCAGTCTGCA
The DNA here is from genome assembly GCA_013401135.1 of Cettia cetti. Classification (NCBI taxonomy): domain Eukaryota; kingdom Metazoa; phylum Chordata; class Aves; order Passeriformes; family Sylviidae; genus Cettia; species Cettia cetti. The sequence goes on from VZUI01049831.1 coordinate 16,638, forward strand.
GAGCTCAGACTCTGGGGTGGGAGGCAGCGACGCTCTGAGATGTTCTCAGTGGGACAGGGCAATGCAGGGAATGTACAGGAACACCACAAGTCAGCCAGGAAAGGGTTACTGTCTACCTGCCTGGTGTATGACTCATGTCTGGAGCTAAAGCTGGCCTCTTTCTCTGGGATATGAAATACAAGAGAAAAATTGTCTGGAAAACTCTTGCATCATTTGTTAGAGCAATAAATTGTTTTCTGAGAGTACGGTCTGAAGCAGTGCCAGGTGTGGCACTGATACCTTCCTGAGTGGGAGCCCTCCACCCAGCAGAGCCAGAAGTAAGCAAGAATGACTGCAGGATCAGGAAGGGCAGACAGGGGGTGGACTGCAGGAGGGGAGTCAGAATGAGTTTTTTCTGTGCAGAGGATAGACATACATGACAATGGCAGAAACATCTTGATGATGTTTGAACTCCAATCATAAACAAATGGGGAAGTTTGATCTTATTTGTTCCTATGAATATTTCATATGCTTCAATGACCCAAATATTTAGTGTTTGCATAGTAAAGTTCAGCCCCTTCAGCACATATGTGCATCTGAAACCTTTGAAGATTTCAGTAGAAGTGACCATGTCTGTTTTCAATAAGGGTCAAGGGAGCAGATGTGTGCATCAAAATGCCTTCAGAGGCATCAGCCTTAAACTTTAATCTCATTGAATGTTGCTTGCTGCTTAGACTTTCCTTTCTTATAATGGTCAGGAAGGTCCAGGAATTCACTGTTAGAATGGCCCCACCTTGATCTAATTACTGGAGGAGACATTTCCTTTTTTTTTACTTCAATCTTCCTTTGCACAAGTGGCATGATCTCTCCTGTCCTTCTCTGTCCTGTCCTTGTCTCAGCCATCTAAGTAACTTGGGTTGCTCAGCACTTCAGAAATCCTGCCTAGGTGCCTGGCACCTGTATTCACTCTGTCAGTGACTAGATCTTGTAGGATATGGGGAGAGTAGCCACTATGGGTTTTGCTGGGCTAATTCTCTCTGCATCATCAGCATCCTCAGACCAGATGTTATCCCTGCAGAAATCTTCTGAGGTACCATAATGACTTTTTGATCAAACACCCACTGTAGCCACCTCCTCAAGGAAGTTCACCAGGCTAACAAACAGATAAATCCATGTGGGTCTTACACCATCAGCTGGATTGGTCAAGTTGATGCTACTATTTGTGATACTAGGCCTAATATTTACAAGTATTTTGGGAGGACTAATGTTATGAAGTTTTCAGAAACTGCTAAAACTTACTTCACAGAAAAAAATTACCCAAAATTTAGAGTTACTTCTGAAAGTCTTTTATATTAAAAACAGGATGGAAGAAACTGCTTCCAAAAGCTGAGGGATCACAGAGGCTAGAAGTGAAAGTAAATTAAATTATTGCCTTTGTCAGACCAACAAAAAGAGGAGCATAGGAGACCTCCCAAGAGGATGGTTGATATTAGTGGAGGCAGCCTGTCTTGTGTGGATACAATTAGCTGAAGGGGGGGGGGGGGGGGGGTTTGATTGGAATGGCCCAACACAGACAGATCAACATTGTATCACCGAGTGTAACTACATATGGATTTAATCTGCCACCAAACCGAATGTGCATCTGCACCAGTTGTTAATGTAATTCACCACATCAATTCAGAGTCCAGTGAAGCAAGTTTCTAACAAAAACTAAAACTTCACCTCTCTTCCCTTTTTTTTTTTTATTTTCCTCTTCCCCCTTCAATGATTTTAATCTGCCTGTTTCAACACCTCAGTCAAGCAGTCCTGTGATATCTCAGGTTTAATACAATTTTGCCCTTCAAATATAACTAGAGAAGGTTTAGCTCCCCAGGGTTGTCTGATCTATGTGATTGTAAATTTGCAAGCATCCAGTTAACCAAAAGCGATGCTAAATGAGGGGCATTGTTGGCTTTATATTGACCCAGACAGTTCTGCCTTAAAAAAAAAGTAGAACCACACTCTTACATTCTGACTTGTATACTGATACATATCCTATAATTTTACAGCTCCAAAAATGGGACCGGAAGTAGGGAAAACACCATTTATTTATTTATGTGAAGGTATTGACTGGTTTGGTTGGAGGGAAGAACATAACTTGAAGATTTCCATAGAAAAGAACCAAATCCAAAAAAAAAAAAAAAAAAAAAAAAAAAAAAAAAAAAAAAAAAAAAAAAAAAAAAAGAAGAAGTTTGAAAGCCTTCAGTTAATTTTTTATTGAATGAGTTATATTTATACTTTGCTATATGCAGGAACTCAAGTTTCAGACTGCCAAGAGCACAGGATGGGATCATGTGGTTATTGGCTGGTCTACCCTTCAGTACAACAAAGTCGTTATTGATGCTTTCACTTTTGAAATGGTTCAGTGTATCCACATCAACCAACTCTGGTTTGTGTAAATGGCTCAGTCTGCCCACACACGCCACTCACAAAATTCCAGACACTGCTCCTCCCTTTCTACACTCTGTTTGGTGTATTTATTGCAGGATGTTGCAGTTTTAATAGCTTTTTGAGGAATAAAATTCTATTGTATTCTGTTTCTCTTTAGTATTATGTTTGTAAAGAATTCTGAAGATTCTAAACAAAATTTAAATAATTTCAAAAGGCATCCAATGCAGAAGAACATATTCTTATCAATTTTTTTCCTGAATTTGACAACTTTTTAGACATTTTATTTATGCTTTGGGAGATGGTAGTTCATCTCTCTGCTTTGCCACAAAAATAGTATTATCTTAGGTAAGTCAGTAAGGTATGGTGAAAAATGAAAATGCAACTATAAATATAAACTGAAAGAATAAAAAGAAATTGAAATTAAGTGAAAATAGTTATGTAAAACAGAAAAATATATCTTGTGTTGTCACAAACATAATACTGTAGCAGTTACCAATATATACCATGTCACAGTGAAGACTATGTTATAAGACAAAACAAAGGTTAGCACTGAGAAGCTATTTGAGTACTAATCTCTAAAAAAATTATTAGTAATCAAATAAACTGCATCTTTCAGGGTAAACTGCATTGAATCTCACTGAGTTCTTAAGAAAGCTGCATTGTAGTCAAGAATTTGAATTACTATCTTTGCTGCCTGTTGAAACAGCTACAGAAGGGCAGGCGCTGTGATCCCACACCAAAAAAACCTGACCTAACAAAGTTATATTTCTGTTTAATGCTGCTTTTCAAATGGCAGAGAAGCTCTGCTGCCACAGACTTAAGATACTGCAAAGCCTGCTCATTGAAATAATAATTCCTGGACTAAGCACTGACAGAGAGGTTGAATGAGTGTGAAATATTGGCATATCCTGTATCTGGGCTCTAAGGATTCGTCTCTCCAGACGTAGACAACTTTAGTTATTCTGCTAAGCTGCTTTCTGGTTAATGCAAGACACAGGCACTACCATCTTATTCTGTAATAATTTTCTACAACTTCCAGAACCTTTTCTCTCTACTGTCTTTGAGGGATAATACCAAGTTCAGACAGAAAGCCTACTGTTAGAAATTAGAGTGGAAATAATGATATCTCAAGTTCTCCTTGTTTACAGATCAGAAAAGGACAGCTGGAACCTACCACAAATAAATTTGTAACTGCCCTTCACAGAGCTAAAAAAAATCACAGTTTGTGTATTTGTGCTAATGAGGCTTCCTGTAAAAGACTTTCAGATGCTTTAACTGATGCTTTTGGGATAGTCTAAGTGGAAGAAATGTTACTAGAGAGTAACAGAATAAGAAAGTCTCTAGAAATGGTGCTTGATGCCTCTTGTGTATCTCATTTCATCATTGCGTGATAAGTCAGTGTTGCAACTCCTGCAGCATCTGTTTTATCTGGAGCTATGGTAATACTTTGTGACAATGGATTCAGTTCATGGGGACTGAAGAATGTGTCTTTCTATTTTATCTGAAGCATCGTGGACTTGGAATCACTGCTGTCAGGGCAGCTGGAGGGGGGTCATGCAGCCTCTCCTGCGTGTCTTTGTCCAACAGCATGTATCTGCAGGCTCTAGAAAGACTGCCAAGGCAAACTAACTCCATCCAATCTGACAACCATCAAGAGAGGTGCAAGGACTTCCTTTAACATGCCAGGAGGCTTCCTTCGAGGCTTTATCCAGATCTTTGGCCAAAGGCAGACATGTCAGCTGATCTATAAGGCAAAATTCATTGCCCTGAACAATATATTTTTTTCTTTAACAAAAGAGGCCCAAAAATTTAATATTTTAAAAATATTTTCTAGACTTAAGGGTCCTTATTTTGTCTGAAATGAGTTTATTCAGATGGCATTTCTATGGAATAAAGTACTGAAGACATAAGCAAGTGGGAACAGGCAGAAAGAACAATCTTCAAGAAGTGTGGGTTGAATGAAGAGTAAGTTTTTACTGACAAGTCACTCAGCAAAACTCTGCAATTCTTTTACACTTTTCTTATTTTCAGCTAGATAGGGAAATCAGCAGTAGTTCTGGCAACAAAATATCTCAGAAGGATCCCTCAGTGAAGAATGTATTGCAGCTTAATCATGTTCTCACTGGAGTCAGTGTCAGACTGCTCCAGGACTGCAGGGAGGTGATGGGACGGGTTATGCATACAGATATGCCATTAACATGTTCAAAACATTATCTCTGCTTGTAACAGGAAAACCTACTGAAGGAGATGTGCCTAATTTCTGTTCATTTCCAATAATAAAATGTTTTCCTCCATCTGTCTCCAGTGATTTACTTCATCTATATGAATTTTCAGTCCTTTATAGAAGTGTGAAGAGAGTAATTTTGGTTTATCTTAAATTCAGCAAACGTTATCCTTTAAGGCTTTGAAATACCTTTGAAAATCTGTACCAAAGTAGAAACATGAGAAGAGTTCTGATTGAATATTTCTGATTCTTGAAACAAGCAGAAACAAGGAAATCCTGATTTCAAAGACAAACCTGTTCAGCAACATTTTCCTGATAAGGAAAGGACTCAGTTTTTTTCATGTTTTCATTGAATTTCAGTTAAGTTCCTTTTGGCTGGATTTTGTAAGCTTTGGACCTGTGTTTGTTTTTAAATAGTCTGTTGAATACCTCTTGGTTACTTCTGTAGGCATTAAAGGAATGCAAATAATGAAGAATAATGATAATTATTTGCTGTTCCCTGGAAAGGTTCAGGAAGATAATTTTGTTGAAAAGATCTGTAAATAAGTCTCTAAGAATAACAGCCAGCATCCAGAATATGCCTGAGGACTGCGTCATAGGAGTAACATTTTCCACAAACTCATCAATGAGGTTCTAATAGCTGTTTTCTGTTTAGCAGAACACTGCTCCTCTGTCTTTCAAAATTATTTCAGCTTTCACTAGGCCTGAAATTTCACTCTTTTTTTTTTTTTTTTAATTATCAGACTGAAACTGTACTTTATTTCCTACATTATAAGACGCTGTCATTTAAAATTGGAACTTGACCACTATTCTCTCTAAAATAAATCTCCCCCTTTAAAGTTCAATGTATGTATATAACAAATTATTTCTTGACCCCAGGGGTCGAAAGTTTTCCAGAGCTTCAACATAGAATGCAAATCAGAATCAGTTCCTGAAAAACAAAAATACTGCCTACATCTACTTAAGTCACTTTGTTCTGTATATTACCCTATCAAGAACATATAGACCTTGATCTAAACTTAATTTTCAGCCATGGCTGGCTTCAGTATAGTTGTAGGGAGAAATGCTGTGTTTGGTGCAAGGTGTTTCTCCCTCAGTCTGAATTGTAGAAACATTTGGTCACCCACAAAATGACCATTTACTGTTTTGAAAGCTGATTTTGTTCTTAAATTTCTATAATAGCTCCAAAGCTGTGTGAGTGTCCTGAGAAAGGAAATTATCTAGTTGGTCACCTTTCACTTGGAAATGTAGTCTCCAAATTTTTGTAGAGGATGCTGCATGTTTTGGAGGGAAAACTCTTATTATTCTGGAAATTAAACTATTTTAAACTACTATAGGCAGTGTCAGTCTCTGAAATATGACTGCAAAAACATGAAAACCAAGGCAATTCGTTCTGTACATAAATTCATGGAAGAGCTTCAGAGGAAATTATAAAGAAAGTAAGCACCCTTCTCTCTTATACACTATCCTTCAGCAGTCTTTTGAATTCCCAAAGAACTCCAAGAACTCTTTCAAGTTTTCTGCCACATAAGCTTCTCTAAAGTGCCTGATAATGTCCTCTTTCTCTTATGTCATAACTGTATGGATAAATTTAGTAGATGGAATAGTAGTTTTGTTTAACTGGATTTTAGACATTTGTTTTGAGTCTCAACAGGAATATAATTATTTTACAAATGAAAATCTTTTAATACTCCTCCCCCCCCCCAATTATTGGCAGTAAATTCAAGATGTTCCTCCAAAGCAGTATTAAAGAAATATATTTTGTATCACTTCTGGCTGCTACTTTCTGCGCCTATTGAAGAGACATTTCATTGGAATGTCTTAGCTACAGTCTAGAGATAGCTTGGACAGAAATTTGTGACACAAAAATGTGAAAGCCTGATCTGATTTCTACCAAAAATGTGAAAGCCAGATCTGATTTCTACCAAAATCTTTGGGCTACTGTGTTAAAAGGCTGTGATATTCTCTTAACTTTTATGCTTCATACTTACTCACATTAGTTAAGCTCCCATTTGCTGAGCATGCTGTCCAGTATATTGAAATGGGTAGAAGATTCGTATTGACATCACAGGATTAAGCCTCACTAATGTCCAACCAGTCATTTTCAATGCAAATATAGCAACTAGCAATCTTTACAGAAAAGATATTACATTGCACAACATATTTTTTGGTCTCTGAAAACATTAGGGAACTTCTTTACAAAGTATCTGCAACTGAAATTTCTGTACTTAATGTTACATTATTTTTTAAATTTCATAATAAAACTTTATCAAAAATAAACACAGAATTTGTGTTTATAATTGAAATATTGAGAAGAATATAGTCAGATCAGAATATCGCTAAAAAATGAACACATTGCTAAGACAAAGTTCTTATGTTAGTTTTTTGCCAAATTCTTCTGGGGAAATTCCTAGCTTTGACCTTTCTTCCCTATTTTAACCTGTCAAGAGGAATTCCAGAGATGTAAACAGGCACAATTTTAGGTGAAATTTCTTTTGGACTACAAAGTTACTGTTTTTATCAATGTGAGTCTGAAAACTAGTCATATCAGGAATATTTGCTCAAATGTATGAATACTTCTTAACTCCACCATTAAAATTAATAGATACATAGCAATTAAAAACTAGTTTTGAAAAGTACCATAGACTCCCTTAGGTTAGTCATGTGAAGCTCTGTTTAAAATGACTTTCAAATAATATCTATCCGCGTCCCATCCTGCTGAAATACTGGAAAAAACCCTATACTCTCAACAAGTACATCTGGGTGTCCTGATTCAGTTTGCAATTGCATTTGCTCCTCAAGACATGGTTACAGTATTGATGTGCTGCTGCTTTCTTAGCTGCCAGTAATTGCTGAGTAACTCAAATGTACAGAGCAAGGGATGATCACCTTCCTTACTATGGTGCTGTGTCACAGAAATACAGCCATGCTCCTTTTGGGGCATTACCTGGATGAAGTCCTTGAATTAGCTTCCATTGCAAAGCAATTTTGGGCTGCACTGTGAAGTAACTACTACTGCTATGACTACTACTACTACTACTACTACTATTATTATTATTATTATTATTATTCCATCATCATCATCATCATTATTATCAATAATAATAATTTGATAGGACACAGAAGGAACATAAGGAAAAATCCATTTCTCAACTGGATGCAACTAAAATTCTAAAGAGAGATACATGATTCAATAACATTTAGAATGTGCTTCTAAAATAATACAATATTTTTATTTTCTTTGTTGATTTTTTTTACTAATATGTCTCATCTGCTCCAATAAAATTTCCATGAAGATTTTTCAATCTAAAGGTCTTTAAGTCCTGCAGATCTGGTCAAATGTGGCCTAACCAGTCTCAGACTGGGATTAATCCTGCCATTTTAGAATTGGACACATTGATATTGAAACCAAAGACTTACATCCCATGATCTCTTCTTAGTTAAAGGAGAGAAGAGGGGATCTCCAGGAAGGATTAAAATTTTATCCTAAAATAGGATAAAATTAGCTAGATATGTTGCTCTCTGCATTTGCTTCTTTCTCTTTCTACCACTCAGTCCAAAACTCAGTCTCTACAGATCCAACTTGGAAGCTGCTCTGGCATTTCTAGGGTGCCCTTTATCTGAGCTGTGTTAGATGTCTTCTTCAGAGTGAGATGAACCATGCCCTACAAATATCTACTTCTCTCCATTGACTGTAAACAAGATCTAAATGACTCCTTCAGTAGGCAGATACTTTTGGCCAGATGATTGCCATAGCATACATAGCTGGAGGCAGAGTTAGATCATTGCAGAATAATGAGCATCTCCAGTGGTTTACACATCCTCTCTGGGGCTATATATAACCTTGCATTTGTTAAAGCTGCTCTCATATACGTTAGCAGCCAAACTGGCACTAAGATCAAGGGAGAGCAGAGATACCCTAAATCAAACCTCATATTTCTACTTCTGGCCAGTCCTGAGGACAGGTCACATCCATTGAATACATGCTTTATGAGATAAACATCTGAACTCAGGATAAACTTTATCCAAACCCACATTTTGTCACAGGATAAATTTGGTGTGGTGTGCCAGACCCAAATTTGATGGCATTCCAGTCTGTAAAACCCAAGGAAGATTTTGTGCAACTTTGGCCAAGTTTTAGATAAAGCCTAGACAGTAGAGACATAAAATATAAGTTTGTGGTGTTTTTTGAAGTGAGGGGAAATTTTAGGGGAAATCAGACTGTCACAGAATTGCCTGTGAAAACTATAAAAGAGCAGTCTAGCTATTACGTACTTCTTTTCATAATTTGCTAACACTAAGCTGTTAAGGAAGCTTGAGACAATGTGATGACTTAATGGTTTTTGGGTTTTTTGATTTCCCATCCCTCATTACCTTCATCTGTAGTTTTTCAAGCAGCATAATAGAGAGTAGTATGATCTTCATATTAGGCAGATAGAAAACAGAAGGCATCAGAATGTTTCCTAAGGATAGCAAACAGGCCCTGGAAAAGTCAAAATTGCAAAACCTGTTTTCTTAAGCTCTAGGCCAGGCTTCTTTACATGAAACAGCACCCCTTACACTAATATAAAGTGTGTGTACATGCATTCAAGCATGTCTAAATCTCCAGGATGTTGACATGACAGTATTTAAATTTCCAGACTAAATTCCATTCAATTTCCATTTCACGGTGTCATAAAAGCTGGTAGAGAATATGTTTCCAGGCAATGAATTGCTTTCAGTGACTTAGTAACTGAATATATTCCTAAAAATTGTATAGGTTATGAGGCTGAGCAGATCCCAATGCTGCTAATTGGCCTGAGATGTTGCTGAATTGTTCTAATCAGTGCTCAATATTTTGCATGGCAAAATTTGATGCTGTAGGCTACATCCTAAGTATTTTTTTCTTCATATTACTGGTGTAGGCATAGATACAAAATAATAGTGTTGTGATTTGACTCCTCATTTAAGTTGGCAGTGTTCAAAGCAGGGAGTGAATGAAACCCCAGCTAAAATTCAGTGTTTAGAAATGAGTAGTTAATAAAAAATAAATAAGAGGGCAATTGAGAGCATATTGTTTTAGACAGGTAGAAAGATGATTATTCTCTGAAGAGTGAAATGATTGAAGTAAGAAATATAGGATATAAATCATATAGTACAGTTGTAATAAACTCAGAAAATCACCCAGTAAAGGAACAAAACTTAAATAAACGACATGTATTTAGGGGGCTCCAAAGCTTCAGACTTAGCAACTCAAGAACTTTGTATTTCACTTTTAGAGACTTGTTAAAGGGATTTGGAAAAAGAACATTAAAGAAAAGCTTTAAAGAGCATTTTAAAAATGAGAACTTGTATATGCCAAGCATTACTCCATGGAGACCTGGAAAGGCCAAGAAATAGGCTCTGCAGAGAGGCCACCTTGCCCTGTGGGCAGTATGTGCTGTCCCCAGGCTGCTCACAATCCCTGCACTGTCAGGGACAGCTGCACCCATCCTGGTGGAAGAGTAATGGGAACTGGCTTGGGCTGGGGCTGTAATACTTCACTTCTTCCCTGGCTTTCTCTTGTGTGAGATACAATAAAACAGCCATGAGATGTTCACTGCATTTCACCTGTCTGTGTGTCCTGAAGCAGCTCAAGGGAGATGAACAGAGCATCTCCCTGTTCACATATGACATTCAGGTCACAAGGCAGTCATTTAAAAGTCATTCTGTCTAAGGTAATAAACTACACTATCTTTAGGTTGGGCTGACTTGCACTCCAGGTTTGATTTGAGATTTTGGAGTCAAGTGGCTTGAATATCTTTAACTTTAAAAGACTTTAACAGTCTGTACAGCTAAAGCTTGACAGGGGACACTCTTTGCACAGTTAGCATACAAACCAAGACATGGGCAGAGGAGAAAAGAGGAGTTAACACTGAAATGTGAGCTTTAAACTAAGATCTTAGCTAAAATCATAATGCAGATCTATTCTTAACTCTTCCTTAACATTTTTAGATTTATAAATAATGAAAATTTCAAATTCGTAAATTTGTCATACTGAAGTTTAGATACACTTTTCATGAGGGTTAAAATGTGATTATTTTATGGAATTCAAAATATATAAATTCCATATTTTATATCTTGTTATTGTAAAAAAAAAAATCTTTTCTTTCTAAGTCAGAGAGCTTTAGATAGACATAAAGCAAACTAATGTGTAACCCTCCTTTTCTCCCCCAAAAGTGTTTATTCCCTCTCCCATTTTCTTTAACATTGTGTCCTGTATATTATGCTGTGCAAACCCATCCACAAAAACAAAAGCCTTTCTCCACTGAAGTTATTCAGCCAGTTCTGCTGTCAAGTCTAATGTCTCCAGTTGCTTCACTTAGCTGTGTTGCACACGAGCACCCATGGAAAGGGTACATAATGGTATCAGTGTTTTCCCTGCCAGGTTCTCCACTCTCTCCTTACTATTTCCTATCCTTTCTGATTTATGTTGATGAATGTAGAAACATTACTAGGCTAAAGATTGTGTCATTTGCAGTATTTCTGACCTCAGACACTCAAAAGAAATGCGTTAGACTTGTGAATAATAATTAGCTTGGGTTTAGAAATATGTATTTGCATGATCATGTTTATATATTTTATTTGTCACTTTCAATTTTACATGAGACTTTACAGTTAATGTTTTAACCATGAGGGCTAAGGTGAGTGGGTTTTTACATGAAGGCTGAGATTCTTACGTAAAAATATTACTACAGGAGTTGAAGGTTACAGAAAATATCAGATATCTCAAAATCTGTGATTAAATTAAAATACAGTATTCATTTGGGTTGAGAAGACATCTGTTTGAATACTAAGGTTTTACTCCATCATTATTTATCCTCCAGGATCCAAAGTTCTTTCTTTGTCGGAGTGCTTTGTCTACTGATTAAGAGATGATAGACTCATAAAAGCTGAGCCACTGATGAAGTTCTTCACTCTTTGAAGATGAGGAACAAATGCCAAGACTATCACCCTTTCAAAGTTACTCTGTACTTTGGCAATTAGATAGAAAAGGAAGAGTTCGGTGCATGTTAGCAATCTTTTGACTTATTTTGTTACCACAGCTGAAAAAAAGAACTTGAAAATGGGCCTACAGATAGTGAAAAGAGGCTTTTTAGATAAGACTGATTTTCTTTTTCATGAAAAACCTGTGATGCAGATCTCTGAGAGGAGACTAAGTGTTGGACCTGGATCTCAGACATGCAACTTTGTTGCATCCAGAGAGAATGAATGTAAATGGGAAAACAAATGTCTCACCTGCCTGTATCACCATTCTATATAGAAGATTTATTACTTGAAATACAGTGTTATGGTGCTAGCAAGAAGCTCAAATTTGATTTATGGCTTTCCTTTTTAATAGTGGAAAGGAGGGAATCTAACACAGTGCATTCTTGAAAGTGTCTAACTAAAAAGGACAGCTTGGTAAATGTAGCTCAAAGCAAATATATTTTCTTAATTCCCTCCACCCATCTAAATGATAATCAAAAATTATGGAAATTTAAATTTGGATTTTTCCTTCAACTTTGTCAAACTAATCCCATATAAAATACTTATGATCAGTATATGAAATAATACTGCCATTAATTTTTGTGGCAATATGCTATGCATAACATCATATACCTGCAGGTTATAATTTCTTTAAGTACAAGTGAATATATATCAGAGGTCAAATACAAATGGACAGATTTCAATTCTTGGTCAGAAAAACTCACAGAAAAATCAACATGCCAGGTTTAATGTGATTTAAAATATTCTAAATAATGTAAAATACATTTAAGACATATTTAGGACCTTGTTACTGTTGCTGCATTATGTGGCAAAGGTTAGTGAGGAAAATCAATGTGGTGCAAAGCTGTAGACTAAATTCTTCCAAATAAAGGTCAAGTTGTACCATCAGTGCAAGTCCTTAAATTCACCCCTCCTATCAAGTTATGCGAAGAAAACATGTGCTTGAACACTGTAGATGCAGCTCTGGCATGAGAACCTACACATTATCCTACATGATGAACAGTGAAGTGATTCACAGCAGAAAGAACATCATTATGTAATTTCAAAGAAGAATGGGTAACTGATGTTTTAAATGGTGATATGACAAAATGATTAGGCTGACTGGAGGTAAGTTACTTCCGCTATCTGGCAGTGGAATGCAATTTCAATTCAACAGAAGCAGTGCTCTTGTGAGTACTTGAAAAAGATAAAGATCAAAGGATGGTGGGTTAGGCCATGGGAATCTTGTAGATAAAACTACAAATCTGGGTGAGCAGCTTCCAGCTGCTCTCGGCTTTTTGGCCTCTTTTCATTCCATCCAAAATATATTTGCAAAGATTTTCTATCTTGCTCTTTCCTTGTTTCCTTAATATTAGGTTCAAGCTTCTCTTCCTCACTTTAAAACACTTCACAGGTCCACCCCTGTTTGCACCACTTCCCTGCTCACCTCTTGCTCTCTCTGCAGCCCTCCAGCTCTCCTTTTCTGACTGCCCTCTTTGTCTTCCAAACCTACTGAACATTTTGCACCTTTATTACTATGCCACCCTGTAGCTCTGGAACAGCTTGCTGATTATTCCAGGAAAAAACAGCTCCTCTGCAGCCTTTAAAATCCTCTTTGAAAATCCCTCACATTTATGTTTTAGTATGTCAGGGTACAAACCTTCTTCCCTTGATTTGATGTATAGAGGGATAACTTCCATGTATAATTCCTGACGACCCTCAACCACATAGAGAAAGAGGTAAGTCAGAGTTCATGAATGAAGGTGTACAGGGTCTCACTATTCAGCAAACTGCCAGGAGTGAAGGCAATTTAAAAAAGTGGAGTTAAAACTAGGTAAAAAGGTGTAAGGACATGCTCACACTCTTTATTTCCCTCTTGATTTTATTTAATTTGTTTAATTTATTTAATAACTTGTTTGGCAGCCAGCATACAGCAGTCTAATCAATATGTGACATAAAACAGCTTCTATCAATTAATAAATTACTCTCTTATAGCACTTTTCATCAGCACATGTGAGAACATTATACAGCACTGTTCCTACTTTGAAGAAAGGGAGATTGAAGCACAGAGATGTGAGATCCATTTTCACTGACATATCACTGTGTAGCAGAGAAACAGAAATAAATCCACATCCTCTGAATTCCAGCATTGAGGCCTATCCACTACAGTATGTGGCCAACTGCCTGGTGCATCCTACTCCCTAGCAAAGCTTTATAACTGTAGTAAGTAACAAAAGAACAAAATTCAGTGGTCAGACCATGAGGCCAGTTGTCCTCTCAGGTTAGAAGATGGCCTATAGGAACTGGCCTATAAAGCTCAGAATAGTCCTCTAAAGTAAAGCACACAAAATATTTTTTCTTTGCCCCAGCCCCCCCTCACTAACTGAATTCATATTTTTATAACATCTGGATAACTAAATCGCCTAAATGGGTTCTTTCCTCTAAGAATGAAATGGAATTCGGAAATATTTTCTCATAAAATGTTAAAAACAAATATCCATCTCTTCAAGTAAGAAGAGCCATTATCCCCAGTTAGTGGATCCTGCTCATTGCTTTCAAGTTGGGATGTCCAGATTCAGTAGGAAAATGGCTTTGATTTGAATGCTATTGCAACCATTACGAGAAAAATATATTTGGAACATGAGAAAATCAGGTAATGTACTAACTTGCATTAAATTGCATGAATTCCTGCAACATGGGCAGAAATCTGAAATGAAAGCTAGCATTTTAGACAGCTATAAATAAACTGGAAATGCTTCCCTGCTGACAGAAAGAGCTCATGGGGCTCTTTATTTTTCATTTGCCACTGAAGAAAAACTCTTGCTTTTCACATATGCTTTACAATGAAACTGTGTTCAGACTAGATAGTTTTATGAGGTGTATATATATATATATATATATATATATATGGAAAATAAAATTTGTGGAAGACATATGAACAATTTCCTTTGTTTAATACAGAGGGGGTTTTGGGGATCTCCTAAGATAATGTATTGGTGGTTTGATTCCGAGAATGAATAAAAACATGAACTTTTGAGAACCAGAGGTTAATCTAACACAACAGCATCCAGAGGAGAAGTTATAACTACTCAGAAGCCCCACAGAATAGCCTGAGGCAGTAACTGGCAAGCAGTGAAGGCAGTGGAGCAAACAGGATAAAAATGTTTTATTTTTGATAAAAAACTATATTCCAGGCTGGTATGTAACCTTGAATTAAGTAGAGGTCACATATACTGTCAGGGAGTTGCATATAGTTTCTGGGCTTAGGTCCCTCAGGTTCTCAGGCAGTCAGGAGCAAAACTAGCCATTCTGACTTTCAGGTTTTTTATTAGATGTTAAGATGCACATAAATAGTTCAGTCTACCAAGTGAGTTTTATTTTTACATTAAAGACATGGTCATTGCCTTTTTGCTGTTGAAAGTTAGTTTCCAGAATATGCAGTTCATGCTATAATTAACATAGAGAAGTGAGGAAAGTCCCTGTAAAAACTGAACAAGCTGAGGCATAATTGCAGCAGGTAAGTCTATATCCATGGCTGCATCACAAGAAGTGTGGCCAGCAAGTCAGGGAAGATGTTTATGTCTCTCTATTCCACTCTCATGAGACCCCACCTGGAGTGCTGTGTCCAGCTCTGGGGCCTGCAATAAAAAAAAAAAAAAAAAATTGTGGATGGGCTTGAGTGGATCCAGAGGAGGCCACGAAGATGTTCTGAGGGCTTGAGCACCACCTCTCCTATGAGAAAAGGCTGAGAGAGTTGGGCTCATTCAGATGGAGACGAAAAGGCTCTGAAGAGACATGAAAGTACATCCCAGTACCTAAAGGAGCCTACAAGAGAGCTGGAGAGGGCCTTTTACAGTGGCATGTAGTGATAAAATGAGGGTGAATGGCTTTAAACTGCAAGAGGGTAGATTAGGAAGAAACTCTTTACTGTGAGGGTGGAGAAACACTGGAAGAAGCTGGCCAGAGAAATCGTGGATGTCCCATCCCTGGAAGTGTCGAAGTACATCAGACTGGACTTTAGGAAGACTGCTCTAGTGGAAGATGTCCCTGCTCTGTTGGGTTGACCCTGCTTAGACGCCAGATGCCCACCAAAGCCACTGGCAGTGCTGAGAGGTTGGGTCTTGTAGCCACTGGCATGGGCTCTGTTGGACAAGGGAGATGCTTTCAGCAGCTTCTCACAAAAACCACTCCTTCAGGCCTCTCCCCCACCACCAAAACCTTGCCACAAAAACCCAATAAATACACCTGTCCCTGGCTGAGGGGCTGGAGCTAGATGATCTTTAAGGTCCCTCCCAACTACACCATTCTATGATTCTATGAGATCCAGTAGATTATATTTTTAACTGTTGTTAATTATATTTGAAGTAATATTTAACAATATTAAAACTTTGTGATTCTGAAACACAATAACACCAAGTTTGATATTGTGATGTTAGCAGCTAGCAATATTAATGCTCTTAAACCATCAGTCAGAGCTCATGCAATAGTAATAATTTCATCTATAACTTTACCACATTTCTAAAAAGTTGGATCCCTTTTCTGAGTTTCAGTTCAAAAGTTTTAGGCTTCTACCAGACTATCTTTTGGTATGAAGCCCATAGCATTACATTAAAACGTTTATCAGTCTGTCACATTCTGTTAAAATTGGTCATTGTATTCCAGGCTATTTAGAGGCCATATAGACAGACAGATGCATAGAACTCTCTCTTCAGTTTCCTTAGAATTCAGCCTAAAACCAGGATCTTTCTCTTTTATTCCAAATTTAATGACCTATCTATGAAAATTGCTTGAGTAGATAGGAACCGACATTATATCAGAAATGTGGTGCTCGAGGGAAAAGAGTAAGAAATATTTCTGAAGCAATTCAATGTCTAATTTAAAAGAAAGTCCCTGTTTTGCATTCACAGTTAAAGAAAAATTAAACCTATCAGTAATGTCAAGCTAATTGTCTGGGATTTAATGTACCTTTAATTTTTTTAATTGTATAGATAATTTTCTCTGTAAGATCTTTTTTGTTGTCTTCTCCTGGAACTCCTGGGATAATATTTATTTCAGCTTTCATTAGGCTATGTAGCTTCCATGCAGATTATTATGCTTTTTCTCCAGTTATATAAACAAATTATCTATGCTAGCATTGTACAGAATAAAAATCTCAGCAAAAATCTTCTTGGTTTGGTAAATTAAATAGTAGAGTGCAGTTCAAGAAACAAACTCTTGCTAGGTTAAGTAATTTGCTCTGCTACCATAAGCAAACTACTTCCATTTTATCCTCTCTAACATGGGTATAATGAAAAGGATTCCTCTAAAATGTGAACTAGGATTAACAGATGAAGTGCATTAAGGAAAATATAATGCATGTTTATGAACTTATTTACTCAAATGAATAGGTTTAATATATATATAGTTATTATTACATTATTATTATAAAATTTCATAGAAGTTCATAGAAGATACTATGAATAGAAGTTGGTTTCTTCTGCCAAGACCATCACTATGACATATCCAGACTCAGCAAGCTAGTAGAAAAAAAAAGCATCAAATATGTGGAAAGTGCTGCATTATGAAGTTTTGTGAAGATTAAAATGATTTGACCCTTCCAGCAAGTAGCAGATGAATTTAATAATCCAATACTATTACTCTATAAATATATGTTCCATTAAAACTGCAAGAAATACACAGGTAGTCTGATGACTGGAATTATCTCAGATTACTTATACCGATAAACTGGAATAGATCTGAACTCTGTCTGAATGTAAGATGGAAGGTTAATCCTTCTGCCATATGGTTTGGAATAACAATTACCCTTGCAGTCTCAGAGGTTGTGATCATTATGATTGTGCATCACAGAGATTCCCTAATGGCTCATTAATTAGCTGAGAGGTTATTGAGACAACTGAATTGTTATTAAAACAAAATACTTGAGAACTGCTCAAGCAATAGCAAAAAGAGAGATCTGGAAGGAATCAGGAATGGATTTCATTAAGATCTTGAGAACCACTAGAAAGATTCTTATTCTCTTCTGGAAAAACAAGTGGGAACAATTTTCCACAATTTGGCAAACAGTCATTAATTATATAGAAAACCAGTCAGTATAGAATAGACTCTTAGTTTGATGTGGCTTTTAAAATGGTAAGCAAAGGAATATTTAAAAAAAAAAAACTTCAAGAATTGGAACTTAATGAAATAGGCGGGAAATGCTTTGTGCCCAGGATAAACTTGACAGCAGAGAATGCTGAGGTCTCTGCTGACTTACAGACAGACTTGCAGGAGAGAATATAAAAAGATTTTTTGACATGTTAATTTCTGGACAGGTGACTATTAGAGGATTTTGTATCTCTATCATTAAGCACTCTCCATTTAGTAGTCTTTCTATTATATGCAAATACAAAAGTGATTCCTTCATAAGCTACTAACCTGTCTCAAACAATGAACTGTGAATTGATATTATTCCAAGGAGTATCAAACTCCACAGATATTGCTCATAGTACAAAAATTATTTTTACCTTGATTCCATTTAGGAATAGAAATGAACTTTCACTCCAGAATGAAATTTTCCCCACATTTAACTTCAAAGTTTTCATTGGATCCCCTGCACCCCCACTCCACACACTAATAAAGAATAATAAATAAAGGACCAGTAATGTTTGAAACTGCCTTGGAAAGTAACATTTAGTTTTAATGACACTTTAACATGTTTCCAAAGATGAAGAAGATAAGTAAGTACTTACTGCTAAGCAAGAAAGCTGGAGTTGCAGGTTAAATGCAGACTTTTTAGTGAGGTATTCTAAATAGGTCTTCTTGCAAGCCTGCAAATAAAGGTATTCACTTATCTATGAAGGTAAACATTATCCTAAATACTTGTAACATTAGGTACAAAAAACTTTCTAAACATTCTAGAAAAAAACAAGCCATTGACCAGAAGGTAACTTGAAGGAGGAATTCTTAAAACACACTTAACAAAACGTTCCATACATTTCAAGGATTATAAGTGGAATTTATTTAGTACACATTGTAGAAAAATTCACAGCTGAGTCACAAAAGGTGTTGCCTTTCCACTTAAAGGACACTGATACATTCATCAGTAATGTTTCCTTTAAATCATCAATTTAAATCTTTCTTTTAATTTTTTTTGCCCTTTGATTGTAAGTGTCCTTATCATTATTTCATAGTCATATTGGTAATGATGGCAGTTTTATACTACCTTCACATAATGATCCAGGAAACATTGAAACTAGTGGCTAACTCCAGCATGTGCCATGAATTTTATCACCTATTGCATTTTAATGAGGATTATTTCTAATGCTCTATTTCTATTCAACTTTGAGAAAGCAAAGAGATTTGAGGGTCCTTGTAGTCTTCTCATTAGCATCACAGATAACAGTTTATTTCAGATTTGATTGTTGGACATGGGAGAGTCTTTGTGGCTGCACATCTTCTTTTCCTAATCAGATTAGGGATATTCTTGTCTCCATTTTTAAAATGTTGAAGTAGAAGATCTCATAGTGAAAGTTTGTTGTCTTCTAACCACCATATCCACGTGAGATGTAATCACTGTAGTGACAATTAGTCTGAACAGATATTTCTTTAGAAAATATCAAACCAGATTTTAAAAATTATCTTGACAACCAACTTAAGTTTTAGGTATTTAGAAATGATGGAGCTACCCATTAGCTACCCATTAACTTTATTAGTTATGTAAACACTTTTTTCAGGTGTTTTATTAAAGCATATTTAGCTTCTAGCAGAGAAGCAAATTAGAAAAAATAAACAAGGAGAAATAGTCAGAAAGAAATGATGTGACTCTCACAAGTGTAAATGAATGATCAAATCAGGATCTACACAAGTATATTTGTCTCTCAAACAAACTGCCCTGTGATTTGTTTCATGGTCTCCTTGTTAATCAATATCCAGTACCTTCACAGGGCTACAATTTGACCCCAGTTTGTAGTTGTAACTCTATATTGGAATAGCAAAAAGGTCCAGAGATGGGAACCAGGAGTAGGTAACCTGATTACATCCTGCTCAATGTTAATAGCTATACAGTTATTTTTTCCAATTCAGTCTGGGCTTTTGAGACATTTAAATTATGAGCCAAATGTCTCAAAGCTGTCCCTATAATCAATGGAGAGATGCAAACCCTTTCCACGGCAAGGTAGACTGAATGTCTGGGGAGGTCACTAAACCACAACCTTCCCAAGGTGCCTGTTTCTGTTCCCCAAGCATGGATGGACCTGGGAAGATGTTAATTTAGCACCTGCAGCTGGAAGCCTCAGTCCTGTCCTCAGTGTCCACAG
Organism: Cettia cetti; assembly: GCA_013401135.1. Classification (NCBI taxonomy): domain Eukaryota; kingdom Metazoa; phylum Chordata; class Aves; order Passeriformes; family Sylviidae; genus Cettia; species Cettia cetti. The sequence continues at coordinate 36,552 of VZUI01049831.1, forward strand.
CACCTGTGTACTGAGACTCTGCAGGTGGGACACAGAGAGCACAGTGAGCTAAAGCCTCCTGCAGTGCTTAGGGACAGGACCTTCCTCCCACGGTACTCAGCTCACTGAGGAAACTACACAAAATGCTAACCCAGTACAATGTCAACAAAATATATCTTCATTCAGGAAAGAAAATCTTCCCACTTCACTGATTTCCAGTAGACCTTCCTATTTTACTGATTTCCAGACTTCTTGAAGAACAGTGGTCCTTTTTCTTGGAATGGGAATTGTACTTTCCTTTTCACCCAAGAAATTATTATGAAAATAAACAATAATTTCTGGATTTTATTTGATTTTAATAGTCCTGTAAGTATTTTAGAAACACAATAAATTCAAATATATGTTCTTCTCAAATAATATAATATGCTGCTTGTTAGCTCACTAGTCTGCTACAAGAGGGTATTTAAACCTGAATTTTTAGGTAACCCATTTGCAAGTGCATCAACTGTCAAGAAGCTGGGAGTAAATTTTTGACAAATCGTATTATTTTTATAAGAAAAAAGAGCAAATTTTAAAAGATTTTACAATCTGATCTTTGATTTTGTGAATATTTGCACAATGTAACAGCAAAATACTGTTTGGACTGATCAGCTTCCAGCCTGTAGACTTTTGATCAATTTCGACTTTAATTTCAGCAATTGTAATGGAAATTAGTACAATTATTTGGAGGATGGATAAAAATTATGAAATAATAGAAAAGATCAAGTTTGTTTTGAAAGGAAAGTGAAAATAGAGTCAGCTAGATCTCCTGCTTCATTCTACAAGGAATGGACATACTGGCCTGATTCTCTGAACACAGGAAGATTTGAACAGGCAGAAATTCCTGTGTTCATGTTCCTTTGCCTCTCTTCAAATGCTCACTGCCTTTCTTGGTTTTGAAAGTGGTATCTAAAGGATGGGTCCCTGTTGTAAGGTTGTGATCTTAATTTAGTCTTTGGAAGTTTACTGGAAGTCCAAAAAATGAAAAGATCCTTAAAATATTTATGTCAATATTAAGTGTAATGAGCTTAATTTGTCATTGCAAGTGTGAGGGAACTGTCATAATCTGACCTGTAACCATTTTATATTATATTTAAAGATATGATTTTGATTGAAGATGAGGTAAGAGACTGTTTAGTACAGAATAAACTACATTTCAGGGAAAAATAAAACTTCTTGGATAATACAAGAGTAGGGAAATGTGAATTTTCAACTCAACATTTAATTTAATTTTAAATCTCTTAGTTGTCAATAACAGGAAAGAGACATCTAATGCCACCAAAGTATTTTTATATCTTTGAACTACACTAATTACTTGGATCTTTATTAACTTGACTTGTACAAACCAAAAGATGTGGCATTTAGCACCACACAAGGTAATTTTACTGTCTATCTTTCTACAGATTGGGGCAAGCCAAATGTGCCCCCACGTAATTATTAGTTATGCAAATAGGTACTAACTTGATCCAAGAAGCAAACATTTCCAATGTTTGCACAACAAATAAACATCTGGTCTCCAAACAGGCTGAAGCCAGTTGAAAAACATCCCCTTTTAACTATTTATCATTTTCTCCCAAATCCCTTGCAAATTTTGGTTCATTACCCTCACAAAATGCTCAGCTGAGCCAACAGCTGCTGCAAGCTCAAGTGTGTGTATACTTGAAAGGCAATTCACTGCTGGTGGGACTGAACAAGAGTGTTTTTCCAATGGCTAAAGGGAGTGGGGAAGATTGCAGCACTGGTGGGCAGAGAAGACCAGGGACCTCCAATTAGCAGAAGCACAGACATCCTTGGCTCTTTGAAGGCTGCTACAAGTTGCTGAAAGTTGGCATTGAGGGCTTGGCACCGCGGGCTTGGCGCTCCCTGTCTGCTGTCAAGGATGAAAGGTACAGGCATATGGTGAGCACTCAAAGAGCTGATGCTTAAGGGTATGGGAAGTAACTCTGCTGAGAACTGGTAGCAGATGTTCCTTCAGGGTTCATTCATGTGCATTTTGGTCCTGTGGAAAGGCCCACAGCTTTAATGACAGCTATCACCATTTCAGCTATGCAGGTTCCATAAACTCTGTCTCACCTGTAGAGCTTTCAGCGTAACCCAACTATTTCCTCCACATCTTGAGATAGTCTTGGCCTTTTTGTTTAATTAGACAGCCACAGAAAAAGGTGATAAAGCTGATCTAATTCTCTAACCATCTAAAACTATATGTCTCTTTAATTAAGAGTTGAGTTACATAGTTGAAATTCTCCATTTATCTCTCTTTTTTTTTTTCTTTCATTAAAACCTCAAGTTAGAGACGAGGATTTGTAGAAAGAGATTGGGAAGTTTAGAGAATGTTGTTGGGCTTTAAGGTAAAATACTTCTAGTTAGAAAATTATCCTATGAGGAATAAATTGTTTTAAATATCCAGTTTCTGTTTTAATTATTTCAGAAATGTTGGCATAAACAATTCTGTTCCATTCATTTTGGATTTCCATTGTGATACATTTAACTTCTTTTACCCATTTTTGCATACCTTTACACTTTTCTTAGCAAATAGATTTTATTTTAAGGAAAAAAATTATTCTCTATATCTATGACATTTTCTTGATTCAGGTTCTTTATAACCATTTTTCATTGTTGTCTATCTTGAAAATTCTCTTCCAAATAGAAGAATATATTTGAAAGTAGGCTAATGGTAATAGAGACTGAAGCAGCAAGAAGCCATCCATGTGTTCAGCTCTAGGACAAACTTTGGGGAGAAAGCATTAATAGATTTGTCAGACTCCAACTGTAACAAAAATATTTGTTACCAAAGCAATTTGAGATATTTTCTCTCATGGTAGTATGATGTAAATGGATTGGAAATTTCAGTCTTCACAGAATCTGTGATAAAATACAGCTTTTACAAAATGAAAAAGCAACACTACAGAATTTTATTTTGGCATAAATGGTATTTTAATGTATTAGTTTAATGTATAAGCAATAGCATTTTCATCTTTAAAATGTGGCAAGAAGATAGTTAATACTAACCGTTGTTTACCTTCTTTATCACTAGGAAAACTAAGGAGCATCAAACATACTGGAAAGGAAAAATGGAACAAACAAACATGAATGTTGCCTATTCAATAACATGATGAAGAATTTAAGATAGGGAACTTCTTGCAACAACCTGTTAATGGTAAATTCTGTGGGAATACAGAGCAAGGCTGAAGAAGTTCCTGGAAGGGAAAACCATCAGGGACATAATTTTATCCTCAGGAAGACCCAGATTCAAATCTGAAAATATTATGGGGTCATAAAATTTTCTTTTTATTTTCTTATTTTGTTTAGGCATTGACATCCAGACTTCACTGGACAAAATTTATGGGGATAAATAGATTTTTGATCAGATGTAATACATCTACTATACACTTACACTATATATTATATACAAGTTTCTCAATGATGGGAAAATTACTTGAAAACTTCTTCAAAATTAAATATTTAAATAACATTAATCAAAACTTTTAGTAAATATTTTCCAGGAAATTTTAGATATTGAACCTGGCTCCACTCTATGAAAGGTTAAAAAAAATATTTTAAGAACTCATAATGAAAAATTAGAAGATGAATTGTCCCAGTGGTAAGTTTACAAAAGTTATCATTTCGGCTGAAACCATACAAAACCTTGAAAATACAGGAATAAAATTGAAGCATAATGGAGAGATGATTTTAGAAGAAAATTCTGTTCAATATTTCATAGATGTTTCTCTTTTTTGGTATTATATACCTTTTGTGCTGTGTTCTCCCTTGTGATTTTCTCCTTTGAAGTTCTGAGTTAAATCAACAGGTGCAGTGATCAGAGGAACTCATTCCCATTTCAGTCACAACTTTGGGTTTCATTAGTTGTGATTTGGTTGAGATTCCTTTGGTCTTGCTTTGTGAGGCCAGTTTCACTGTAATACTGTAAACAGCCATGAAGTATAAGGAATGTGATCACAACAGCTGAGAGGGGATCGAAAAATACTCACAGTCTCTGAGATTCACAGTAATTTGCATTTGGGTTTTTTTTTCAGAGAAGGTTTTTTATTCCCCCAGTAAAAGTTGCTGTTTTACTTTAAGAAATTTTCACTATTCATGGAAATTGACAGAATAAAACCTGGAACTACAATCATGCAAGTTCATTAATAACCTCACAAGTACATTTCTTGTTTTTTCCACTCCTAGATCTTTTCAGTAATTAAGCATTATGTATGGCTAGATACCTGAAGAAAATTATTGTTTACTCTTTGTATTGCTGGTTTTTGGGTTGTTTTCTCTTGTTGGTTATTAAAATCCATTTCCATTTATTTCTTCCGTTCAAGTGGCCTACTGCAAGCTCCTCTCTGTGTTAGTGATGCACACCTTGCAGCCAGAGGGCCCCCTGTGCATAAGTTAGGCAACAAAGATTTCTCTAATTCCCCTTCCCTTTCCATCTCCCATCTGCATGCTGCATTACTGTGATTCCCCTCCATGGAAACAGCTTGTTGTCTGCACCAGACCTAGAACAGAATTTCCATAGCATTTAAATATGAACTTTGAGCTGTTGAAACACAGCCTTTTGAAAATTGACTTAATAAGAGCCAGGACTTTTCATCCCTGAATTTTCCATGAATTTTCACTATGTCATTTGTGTGCACTGGGTAGAAGACTTGGCTTGTTAGTCTGTGCACAGAGGAATTCAAATGGTGTATGTGTTACCCTGCAGCTCACACAGGTCTTTGTAGCAGCAATGAGAAGGTTTTTATCCTGGGATGGACCACACAGGATTCACAACAAAATTTCCAGTTACGTAATACTGTTTCATCTTTCAGGAGGAAGCCAAAGACTAAACAAATCTTCATTTTAAATGCTTATTAATAAACCACACCTTTGAGAATGATTCACTTATGGGCCAGGACTTTGTAGCTCTACAGTTTAGGATTATACCAGAAGGAAACAGAAAGAAGTGCGGTGGTCTGATTTATATGATGAAAAGTAGGGAAAAAACCCAAGTTCAATAATTAGTCTAGTATAAACTCTCTGCAGTATAAATAATTAATTAACACTTCTAAAATTTTTCAGCCAGTTACTTTCCTGACTCTGTTTTGGTCTTTGTAGGTATAATTAATTCCTCCGGGATCAGTTAGGCATCTCTGGGATCCTACAGACATTAATGAATGCATCCATAAAACAAACCTTGAAGTTCAGAGATGGGTGCTATGGCACAAAACAAAGGCAATTTATATAGACTCAGGAAGTTTGTGGCAGAGCTGAAAACAAAAGGAGTATCTTACACTTTTTAAATTTTTCTCTACTTGCAGCCACAGGGAATCAATTTTAATGATATGAAACTTAAGCAAAGCTGTTTAAACAGCTTATATATCATTAGTATTTTCATCAAAAGTTTTCATAAGGTCGTCTTAAAGAAGCATTTTATCTAGTGTGACCACCCATTATGCACTGCATAGTCTGAGGGGTCATTATACCATGTGCATACTACAGGCTGCCACAGCCCACAGGTCATAGCACTGCAGGTGTGGGCAGTGTTCCTAAAAGCACCAGGGCTCATCCCAGGAATGGTGCCAGCCAGAGCCTGCACATCACAAAGTAGTCTATTCCTCTCTGTGAAGTAAAGAAAGATGAACATGTGTCTTCAAGAGGACATTAGGAATTCCTTATGTGCAATACAAAGTTAGCACAGACATACCTAAATTCCTTTTTTCCCATGAAAGAAAAATGCCTAAAGGAAAGACTAAGAATGAGTGGCTGAGCAGACCTTGGCAATCTCTAAGTTTGACAGGTGAGATGCTGGCAGAGAGACCTGTTCTGTTCCACCTTAATTACCTCCACTGAGGAGTTTAGCTTCCATGTCCTCATCTGTCATGCAATGGCTTCTACGGATTGCAGTTTCACTGACTGACAGTGATAAATAAAAAAAAGCTGAACCTCAAATATGATTACCTCAACAGCTTGAAAAGGTGTACTTTTTGCAATGTACTTGAAAACCATTATTTCTTATATTAGGTAAACAGAAAGTGTGATTTCAATTTTCTTATTAAAAAGATTATGCTCTCTTGGAGTTGAAGTAGTTTAGGAAGTACAAACTCAGCAAATATATTGCTGACTTAGTGATGTAATCATCACAATTTGGATATACAATTCACAAGTTATAAATAACATCTTCATCAGGATGTCTTTTGTACCTGCATTTTCCTGAAGGCACTGGTTTTCTTAGCTGATACTTTTCTGGAAATAAGTTTTCTTTTTTGTCTTACCTTGACTCAAATAAAGGAGCAGATATATAGTTAGATTTCAGGCGCTTTTTCATGTTGCATATTGTTTGATAAGGTTGTTTGGTTTAAGAAAAGAAAAATAATACAAACTTATTCTGATTTTCTATTATAAATCCTTAGTGCAAACATAAAATGAAAGGAAAAGAGCACATTTCTAATTTGCTGGTGTGGTGTGAAGCTAATGAAGGCTGATCTCTTATGGATTTGTGTTCTTTATGACCCAATCCTTCCTTCAGCAGTAACCATGGCAGGCCACAAGCAACAATTGGAAAAGATTTAACATGTGCTGCTGATAATCTTGAGTACACATGCTCTTTGTTGCCATGCTGGCAGGCCAGCCATCTGTCTGAGTGCAATATATAGTTCTGTCTGATCTAGGAGCCTTATCTGTCTGAATTTGATCTGTCTTTCCCACAATGGGATTGCCAATTCAAATCTCTTTCCGAGAGGCAGATGACTGTTTTCACAAAACTTGCAGGAATTTATTTTTTTTTTTAGACTTTCTGCTTTCAAATTTTTTTGAAATGTTCAAAGGTGATTAGGAAGAGAACACAGGGAGAGAAATTAACAGATGGATAAGGAGGCAGCCAATTCAAATGCACATACCTTTTTTCCTGGGGAAATAGCAACACTACAGAAATGGCAACAGAATTGTGAGTTTTTATAAGATTAGAGAAAAAACCCAAACTTGTTCATTTCATATCCTGTAGGGTATTTCAAAGGAGATGATGATCAAGGCAGATACCTAATGACACTCAGGAAATAAGAGCAGATTATATAATATAAAGTCAAAATCCTCATGCAGTGAAATTGTTTCCACTGAAGGAGAGTTCAAAATTCCTAAATGTTAGGAATTTAATAATAACATTAACATAACATCATGTTTGCCAAATAGATTTGTGGTGACGGGGAGGGGAATCACCCCTCTCTAACTTCCAGGGATCAAAATAGAGGACTGGTCTGTTTTGGATACATCCTGGATAATGAAGTTTTGATCCATAGAGGTTCCTTAGAAAGAAAAACCAGCTGAATGCAGTGTTCTTCAATCTGCAGAGTCCCCAGCACACCTCTGTAAAGGAAGGTGGATATTGGGACACATTACTTGTATGTAAGCAGACAAGTTCCACACATTTTTTCTTTATGAAAAGCCCTAGGGAAGCTCTGGAGTTGGAAACATTTGAAGGGATTTTTTTCCCCCATGGAAGGTAGTTTCCTGGTCTTACATACTGAAAACAAGCTCTGAACACTCTCTGTAACCTGAGGCAACTACCCTTGAGTTCCTCAACTTGCACTGTGTGCATAAACATTCAGGTGGGTATGGAACAAAGGCTCCTAAATCCTACTGGTGACTTACCCATCTTAAAATTAAGGTGACTACAGCCTTTAGACTAAAATACCTTAAACATTTAAAATAAAAAGTGCTATTCCTACTCATTTCCTGAAAACTTTAATATATATATCTTGATCTGTGTAGCTGATGCACATAGCCTATTGTCTATGAAACTTTGTAAAAATAACTTTTTATTTTCTACTCTTTTTTTTTTTTGTGTGTGTGTGTGTTTCATTTTACTTAGACTTTAAAGACTAATAAACATTTTAAAATAAATGTATCCAGAAATGGAGCATCCAGCACCTCTCTGGGCAACTTTTTTCAATGTCTCAGCACCTTCACTGTAAAAATATTTCTTCCTTATTTCTGACTTGAATTTACTGTCTTTTTGTTTAAAAATATTACCCCTTGTCCTGTAGCTACAGGGTCTGCAAAAATATCTGTCCCCTTACCTGGGCACTTTCAAGGCCAAATGGGATGAGTTTCTGATCTAGCTGGAAATGTCCCTGCTTATTGCAGGGGATTTGGGCTAGATGACCTCAAGGGTCCCATTCCAACACAACCCATTCTACCATTCTCTACAATTCTTCTAAAAGGTTCTTAAACTAGTTTTGTGCATTACATGGTGTTATGTATTCTTTCTTGGCATAAATCAGGACTGTCCATTTTATTGTGACTTATGTCATCTGAAGATTGGTAGTAAATATTGAACATGCTAGTTTTGATAACTCACTAGGACAGCAGCTACTTAAAAAGATTTTTTCTTGGGAGAGAAGGAAAAGGAAGTACTGAAAGATCTTCAAGTTAAAAAACTCAAACTACTTAAGATCTGTCACCTAGAGAAAGTGGTTTATCTGTAAGTTATTTGTTGTTACCCTAAAGACAAATCCATAGTGAAGAAGGCAGAAATTCCGACCCTCCAAAATGAGAAGATTTTATGTTAAAGCATACTGGAAAGATTGTTTTGCCAAAAGGCCGTAAGAAAGTTATTATATACAAATGAATATGTTTTCAGGGGTCCCAGTTTCCTTGTGGTATTCTGAATTACATGGGATTGCTGAAATACAGTAAAAGTGTTCAGGAGATCAGAATCAATTGCTGCTTATGATAATTTGCAAAGCTGATGAGGTTTTAGATTTTAGTCACTATGAGTATCTGTGCAACATGAGAGGAAAGAGCTCATTAGGAGTGTCCCTGCTATGGATTTCCTCAACAAAGGAGAATAATAACAAACTGCTTGTCACTAGCAATTTTTGATTTAAAATTAACATATTCAAATATTATTCATTAGATAACTGTTTCAAAATTCCTGTCAAGTAGGGACCCAACAAATACACAGGGTCTGTGCATAGTCAGTACCTGGCACCTGCTTTAAAGAATTCTTTAAAGAATCCATCCAATGTAGTACAGAGGAAGTTTTAAAATTTCCTGGATTTTCTGTTTTAAAGTTTTCCAAACACTGGCTTTCCAGCCCAACAGATGATACTATATATGGCACTGAAACATAAAGATACATATAGTAATCTTTGGCTTAAATAAATAACCACTTCTAACCATTTCAAAAAAAATTCTGCATCCTCATCATAGAAAAAATATTTTCCAAGAATATTGGTCCTTGTGACACAATACTGATGGCATTCAAATTTCAAATCATTCATTGGACTTGAGCATCAACAAGAACAAGCTCAATCCCCTTCAGCTGCATTAAGGATGCAGATTTTTATTTGCATTTGGTTACTTAATAAAGCATCTCTATCAGCAGTTTTCTATTGCCTTTGTATTTTAATGCAGCTGAAAAGAATTCCACCAGCTGTGGGGGAGCAAAGACTAGTGGGATAACAACATATATCCTCTTCATAAGCCATCATAGGTGGTAACTAACACCTCCTGTTACATCAAGAAAGATTCTTATCCTATTGGACAACTTAGGGTAAATTTTTTAGGGCCTTGTTCCTCAATGCAAATTGACTGTTCTGGAGAGACATGCTGATTCTTTTTATACTTCTGAATCCAGAATATCACTCACAGTCTTCATGGGGAATGTTGTGCAAAATCTTGGTGTCTTTTTCTGTAATCATCATTGACCATTCAAGGTTCTAGAGTTAACATTAGCCAGGTGTGTCTTTAAGGTATTTAAGGTATCCTTCTAAATACATTACTGACTAAGTTTGCAGAGTGGTGTTTTGAAATATCATTCGAGGGTTGTTTATTTTTTTTTGAAATGAAATAATATATATCTAAATATCAGTGTGGTTCTCAGTCCAAATTTATTCCTCCTTTTAATATGCTTAAAAGTTTTACTGCAGAGTTTTCCCTGCAGTAATATTTTGGATTTTTGAGGTTTTTGGGGTTTTCCCCCCTAGATAAGAGAAACACCTAAAAATTATTCTATAGTTTCTTGGAATAGACAACTTCTACATACATATCAGAAGGAAGCAAGCCCAGTATCATTTATTTAACTATTTTTAATTTAGGAAGTATTTTCTGCTGTATTTGTTCTACTTCATAGAAATAATTCCTACTTATCATTAGTCTTTTCCAGAAAGACAAATGAAGCTACAACTGTTAAACCCTTTTAAAGAGCTCAGCTCTCATCAGAGGTCAATCACAAGTCAAACTGGACATTTTTTAAACAATTGAATAGGAGAATATTCTATTATAGATGTCAAGATGAGATGTGACTAATGTCACAAGAGTTAAAGGTTAGGGGCTAATCCACTGAGAAGTCATTCACGGATCATATTTAAATTGCTGCCGACACTTTAAAGTGCTCCCTCACAAGGTCTCTGCTCTCTTACCAGAGCTGCAGCTACAGAGGAGAGAGACTTGCCTTAATACCTGTGATAGGAATAAAATTTTTGAACTTGCCTTTTCATTAAAAATAGAAGGAAGATCTTTTTAATTAATTAAAAATAATCTCCTCCAAATGATGTGAATTTAGTAAAACCAACATTTTAAAAAAATTCAGTTACTCTTTCTAAATTAAAAGCAATTCCATTAAAATATAGGTCTGAAAATATTAGTGAGGTGAAAAAATTCTAGTTTAAGAAAGACTATTTGCTTATTCATAAACATATCTACATTTAATAAAACTTCTCCAAAGAATGTATCTTGAGGGAAAATGTTAAAAGTCATATGTAGACATTTTTCCTAAACAAAAGCTGCCAGAAAATCAAATTAAATAAACAGTTGACAAAAATGAAATGAATCTAAGTTCTTTTGGTTTTGGAGGGGATGGGGGAAAACAGTGTTTCTTTATATGCAGAAGATGCTGATTAAAAATAGCAGCATGCCACAGATTTGAGGACTAAGCCATGCCTTTAAATATCTTTGTGCTACTGACATGGAAGTTTTAGTGGGAAGAATATCATTGCACAAATTGGATTTGGGCCAATATAAAATGAATCCATCTTGCCACATTGTTACAGTGATTTTGAGAAAAAATACTGGGATTTAATGACTAAATGTAGATTTGTTTAATTGTAGATGTATGATCTAGTCACGATTGTTCTATTTATAGACAGTAGACCTATACACAATTTGATCATAAAATATGAAATAATATTAAGTAAATCCAAGATATTTACCCAAAATTATGATAACCAGTTTAAGCAGAAATGATGGAGTGCTTCAGTTGCCTTTCTACAGCCTAATTTGAAAGGGAAAGAGATGTTGTTTTCATTTGTTCCTACAACCTATGCAAATCTGACTTCTAAAAAAGATGCTCAGACAAAAGACTGTGGAGAAATGGAAGATTTAACTCCTACTGAGTATCATAAAGAGACTGGAAATTGTTTGGCTTGATCTGTGTAAAAGAGAAAATATAACTATTAAATATTACAGTCATGTCCAGCCAGGTAGATATAGGAATATTAAAATACAATTATTAAAATATATAAGATATATTTTGAGGAATACCTCCTGAATGTGCATTTGGGAAGATAAAGAAAACACTTTGTTTATACCTTGGGTATTGTCCTAATCTTTTGGGAATTTAGAAGTTTTCTGAATATATTGCAGAGATAAGCTTTGAGGTTAACTGCTAGAAAGACAAATAAGTGGAACAAAATGCTTATGCAAAAGCAGCTCTGAGTATTTGATTTGGAAAGGAGGGGGAAGAGTCTATTTTCCCTTTGGGGAAGTAACTATACTAATATTTATGGCTGTTTGAAACCATGCAGCTGGCTTATTTGTTGCCTTTAAGCTGTATTGTCACAGAAGAACTAAGGACTGTGTGATCTCTCATCTGTTTTCATCTTCAGCCCCAAAATGTGTCATAGTCATGTTGGTAATTGTTCTGATTTTCAAAATACTGTGATACTTCATATTAAATTCACTGCATAAAATATTTTTTGAATGCTCACTTTTGACATTTTACAGACCTTGCTCCTACAGTCATATAATCAAAGGCTGGAAAAGGCCTTTGAGGATCAACCCCAACACTCTCAGCAGGATTAATTTTAACTCCATAGCTCAAGGTATCAATAAGATGTCCTCCCTCCCTTCTCTTTCCACAGATGAAGTGCAGTTCTCTGAGCTGCTGCTCAGATATCACATGCTTCAGCCTCTAACCATCTATGGCCTGACCCTAGACTTGCCCAAGTGAAAGAACAAAGAAAATGAATGAAAGACAAACTTAACTGCTTTCAGTGTTTCTTAGATGTAAACTCACTGGGGAAGATTTCTTCACCACATAGATTTTAATTTCAATATACTAGTTCTTTTTCCCTTGGAGATTTTGATGCTTCCATCAGCTGGGAAGCAAGAAGAACAAGCAGTTAAATGCCTGCTGGGGTGAGATTTCTGCCTGGTACTCTGAACAAAAATATGTGTCCCAACATTATCTTCCTTGGGAGCTCATTTATTTCTTGTACTTTTTGCAACTCTTTTGGGTCAAGCTTGTTTCATTTTGCCTCAGCAGCATCCAGTACAAGGAAGCCATGCTCTGGCAATGCTGATCTTGGTGCTTTTCCTCCCCCTCTGCCCTTGTTTGCGGGGATTAGAGGTAGAATTAAGCAATGTTCCAGAAATGTGTCCTCTCAGCCACGGTGTCTCCCAGAGCTCTCCTGGCTTCCATGCCACACATTCCAAGTGCCTTAATGCACTCCCCAGACTCAGCATACAATTAATAAAAGTCTACAATTCCTGCTCTGAGCAATTACTGAATCTCTCTGCTCAAAATATGCTCTGTTCAGCTGGAGTACCCCACTCAGAGTTTATTAAGACTTGGCTCTATTATCATCTGTTTCTCAGCCAGGAACTATGAGAGTTATGACACAGGAGGAAAACTGAAAAACAGAACTGACATTGATTTCCATGTGTGCATGATCTTGCTCCAAAGACAAGTAACATAGCAACAAGGGTTGGATTTTCTTTCTTCTTTTTTTCCTTATTTGTATAGCCCTATTTATCTTTTTAAGACTATGGTTTAAGTTGTATGCTTTCTACAGGGTATTGTGCTTATATTCAAAATAGAGGATGAATTTACAATACCTAATTCACTGCACTGACTTCCAAATGTATTTTGCTTATGATAGTTAAATCCTGATGTAGCATCTGGTTTTGATGGAATTTCTGCTTTTATTCACTAATACTGTTGGTCTGACCAGGTCATCACGTGTGACTTCATCTGATATCAAACAGCATGGTTTAATTGGTTTATTTTACATCCAAACCTCAGCATCTCCATTTCACTCTTTACAACACTCTTGTGTAACTTTCTTCAGTAACATCAATCAAGAGTAAATTAACTTTTAGAAATGCATTTTATTTCTATTTTCCATTTCCTTTTTCATGTCAATACATTATTATCCTTTCCTAACCTGAGCAGTGGAACAGAGCTTCCAAGTTATGCATGAGCATTAAGACATATAACATGATAATAGCAAAGTCTCAGCCAAATGTTTTGATATCCCACTCCCTGGACATCTATGTACTAAGGGTAATCATCAGGTCTCATTAACCAGTGCATGAGGCTACTACAAAGGGAATTTCTTTCTAGCTCCATCCTCAAGAATCTGAACAGTCAGAAATCATAAAAGAAGCATACGGTGGTTTAACATTTAGCCTTCTGACAATTTGGCAGGTACCTGTTTCAGCTTAGAATTCAAAACTACAAAATCTCACAAAGCTTTCTTTTCTCCAAGAGGAAAAGGTAAAAATCACATCCTTGACAAAATAAGATTTTCTTCTTATAGTTTTCTTGTGATAGTAAAGCTGAAAGCTTTATTAAAAGGGAAAATGCTACCATGCATAGTATTTTTATCACCCAAGGTCGCTAACATCCCTAAGCAGCTTTTGCTGTGAAAAAGAGACAGGATGAATCAGAGCAAAAACATAGTTACATATTGACCTAGTTATTTGTAGCAGTTTTGGAATGTGCTTATGAGAAAAATCAAGCTCCTGAAAGGAAAGGTTCCTAACTACAGGTCCCCTATCAAACTATAATCAGGTGAAACACTCCCTAGTAAAAAAATTTACTGCTTTTTCCTCAGACACATAATACAACAGTTTCAGAACAAAATAACTCAGCAGAAGCTCAAGCTATCAATCTTGATCTTTCCTTCATCTCAAACCCTTTCACCAGAGCCAGCCTGAATACCCACATCTCCTCAACCAAGCTTCTAGCAGGCTTTTATGAGGACCAGGTGATCTTCAAGGTATTATTTGATCCCTGCCTTACATGTGCGATCAGGAGGAAGATTAGTTGCAGATGGAACTGGTTTAAATTTTAAGGACTTTAAGAACTACCACCGTTTATAGTACCTAATTCCAGATTTCAACTAAGTGCCAGGGCTCTGATCATTTGTTTGATCTCCCGATGTGCCCACATTCAGAAACTGTTAATTATACTACACAGTTTCTAACTAAAGATCTCCCAAACATGGGAGAGGACTAAAAACCCCAATAGTTTTCAGTTAGTGTAATTATACCATGTTGACAAGAATCAGGAGAACAAAAGAGAAAACAGACAATAGATTTAAATGTTACTGAATTTCAACTGTCAAAGAAAACATGCTCAACAGCAGTAAGTGTTCACATAATTCTCTCACTGCACCTAAGCACAAATATGAAAGAAAAGGTTTTGTGGTGCTATTATCAATGAACCACTTTGAAAAGGAAAACAGAACTTATTAAAATTTGCAGGTAGAAAATTTCATGCTGCACCCAAGCAGAAGGTCCATGCTAGGACCTACATATTTTACAGGTGGCATTTTGAAGCAACAAGCAAATAGTAAAACCGATGAAACATGAATACCTTGTGTCTTTTAAAGTTTTTGGGTTCTGTTTGTTAGGGGTTTGTTGTTTTTTTTTTTTTTGTTTGTTTGTTTTTTGCCAGAAATTGAATTACTGCACCCAGTGATTATGCTGTTTGCTGTAAATAAACAATTATATTTAAAAGGTTCTCTTATATTTTAATTCCTGGGAAAGTGCAATATAAAGACCAATGAACAAGAATACACTGATAAATTCAAACAGACATTTCGGCATTTTAAATAATTTATTGATACTTAGAAAGGAACAGATAAATACACAGGTGGCTAATTTTTAATGTGAGCCTCTCAATGATTTACTAAGAACATCTGCCAGATGGCTTATAAGTGTTCTATTCAGTACTCAGATGCTCATAAAGGAATTATCCTGAAGGAATGAGAAAGCTGCCTCAGAGTAGGCGTGATGCATACAGTGCAATGCACATGCCAGTGCTGATAGAGATTAAGTTTCTCTCAAGGATTCTTGAGTACAAATGGACATTTTTTCCCTCTTTGTCATGGCAAAGTTTAGTCAGAGGACGAAAAATATGGATAAAGGATTCAGTGGGGATTTTGTGAAGACATAAATTGTATAACTACCTACAAACCCATGAATGAAATTATTTTTATGAGCTAGTAAAACTTACTTCAAGAATTAGTTGCAATTTCAGCAAGGTATCTTTAGTACAGTTGCATATTTACTTTGACTGCATATATGCAGTCAAAGTAAATATGCAACTGGTTCCACTTTCTTTGGCTGAATTTACACAAAACTCGTGAATGAATTTAATCCATGAGGAAAGTCAAATAAAATTGTCACATTAAGTACACATGGCTGAGGACATTTTTTTTCAAAATTACTTCTGCATATTAATGTGAGTTTAATGGAGAAGAGCTGAGCCTTTGGTAGAGTCAGATGTCACCAAAGTCAGTCTCATCCTGAAACACATGATCTTGCAGTGGATTAAAACTGTCACATGCCTGTATCCCCTAACAGGCCAACTTATTAAGGTAAGTCTGGGGACAAGTGCTCCTTGAAATGCACTTGGGTGATGGAGGAATTGAGGAATAGAAGCCCTGACCAGTGGAATGGCAGGCACTACAGCAGAGCACTTAAATACCTCTGTGACTTAAAGCACACAGTGCAGTCCCCCTGACTTCCAAGGGAAGGGACTGCCCTTGGAGGAGACCCATATTTCCCCCCTTTGATATCCCTGACAAAAATAGCCAAGTGCAATTTTTTTAATGTTTAAAAGATAATTAAGCTATTTTTAATTTTTTTTCTTCCTATTTGGCTGTTTATTTTGAGTGGGTAGCCCATTACAAATCTAAGTACTATACAAAATTATTCAACAAATTCTTTTGCTGTCTTTGTGGAATTAATAAATAGTAGCATTTCTCTGCTGACATTACTGTGCAGAAATACTCAAAATATACTCCAGCAAATAATGTAGTTGTACTTATAACAACTGAAATATCCCAAATTACTGTTGTCAGTTTATTAATATTTAATTGCTTGAATATTTTCCATTATTTTTTTCTAAGCAAGAGAACTTACCTTGTCATCACTTGACTTGGATGCAGCATGAAAACTAATATCCCATTGTACCAAATGTATCAATGTGCCACTATTCTTTGCTAAAATTGTGAACTAAATTAAGGAGTGATTTTCTTGATGACTTGTAAGTGTGGACTTCGTCTCCCTCTCATGTTTCTTTTACCAAAAGAGATTTATTTTCTTCATTATGTCACGTAGAACTCAATTGTTACTGACTTGGAACCTGAAATCTTCAAAAATGAAGATGAAGAATGTAAACAACTCTCAGGACCCAGACCACTGAGCTCCTCTGTGAATCTGGCTTTTGTGCATTGCTTTAAAGTGTTGAAATACTTCTAAATACCTTGAAAACAGAGAAAATAAATAAACAATAAATTAATCCATCCACCCACCAGATTCTTTTCCTCTACTCGCTGAAAAAAATCCAAAAATCCTGTCCAAATCTTCCAAACAATAAAAAGAAACTCCAAATAATAAAAAGAAACTCTGAAGGTGGAAGGTTGGAAAAAAACCTCACAAATGGAAGCTGTCTGTGTTTAGTGTATCTTTTGTCAGTTAAAGCCTACAACTATTTACTAGACTAAAAGGAAGCAGAGCTACAATGCTTATCTTCCTATCTTGTCAAAAGTGTTCTCAGGAAGATATTCCAAGCAAAATCATTCACAGCTAACTGTGGATGAAAGGATGATATAAATAGGACATAGTGACAGTGCTTCTGCTCTGTAAGATTCCACCTATTCTAATCTGTTTTCACTTAAGATCCACCTGGCCCATTGTCTTGAGTTATTTACATTTTTTGACCACATTTAATGTC
Source organism: Cettia cetti (assembly GCA_013401135.1). NCBI lineage: Eukaryota > Metazoa > Chordata > Aves > Passeriformes > Sylviidae > Cettia > Cettia cetti. The sequence continues at coordinate 53,797 of VZUI01049831.1, forward strand.
ATCCTAAAAAGAGAAAAAAGAAGAAATCTCAGGTATTATATCCAGGATTGGGGGAGAAAAGGAAAATCAGGGTTTCACTGTGCAAATCAACGCTGACAAAAACCACTGCTTCTTTGTACAAACAAACCAAAGCATTTAAAAAACAAGAACGTTTGAACTCTGAATAAGCCCTGAACAGAGATTTTTGTCTGCAACAGGTGTAGCATTTTAAATTTTTCTTTAACATTCTTGGTAAGAAAGTCCTCAATAAAGCAGGCCTCTCTACCTCTCAAGCTGAAGTTAAATAAATAAAAAGCTATTTAATTGTAGCTCTTAATGCATGTTGACATAGTAGGTAATGGCTGATTCAACATTAAGAAGCTAATGAAAATCAATGTAAGGATGATGCATGATCTAAAAATACACCTTTGACTTTCTACTGTATAACTTTGTATCATGAAATCTTGTGAAATTCTTATCTGTCAATAAATCAGAAAAAAAAGGATTAATGAGGTGGTTTTGACTTTAACACTTTGTCACTTCTCTTTAATCTCTAGCTAGGCTTTAAGTCATCAAAGCACTTAATCAAAGCCCTAACTATAAGCATAACAGTGTTAAGCAGATGTTTCAAAGTAAGCCAGCCTGCCATTGTGCTTTGTCAAATTGGAAATGGATCATCAGGTAGCATGAAGTGATGAAGTGATACATCATCATGCTGCAGTCAGGGCACACAGTATGACACACCTGTGTCTCTGCTCTGCTGCAGTGGTGGTAAGCAGCTGTGCAACTGCAGAAGTGCCCACACATGCTGTGGAGTCCCACTCAAAAGGGGAAGGGAGCACTCAAGATTCAAAATGTTTGTGATCAAAAGGAAAAATGAAAGTCAGAAGTTCCTCAAAAGTTTACACAGTTTTATTAGTAAATCACACATGTAGCATGAAAATTGTTATAATTCAGTCCCTGATCAGGAAGAAAAGAAGGGAGATCACCAGTCCTGGATCCAGTGTCGATCCACCTGATGGGGTGTCCAGGGCTTTGTGGGCAAACCTTTTATAGATAAGTTTTCCCTGCCCTGGAGATAAACTTCTTGCTTTCTATGCATAATTATAATGCATATTCCATTTTTAAGCATTTCTGAAAATGGGTTGGAGGGCTTGGGGGCTTTGGGTGATCTTGCTCCTCCCCTACATCCCATATCCATTTCTCAATCTCATTTGTGCCTTTTTGCTGGACTGTGTTGTGCCTGTTTCCAGATGCATTTGTCAAGAACATTTGTCCCAAAAAAATGCTGCTCTGGGTCTGTATGCTCAAGTTTCATTCTATTCTTTCTCACAAAGTGTTATTATCAAAAACAGGCAATCCTTGGCTCCACAGCCATGTTTGAGATGGGCACATGAGCCTCCTCATTTTCTAGGCTTCTACAGATGCAGAGATAGCCAACACTTTCTGTTTCCGTCAAGGTCTTCCTTACAACTGCACCTTCCTCTTCATCTAAGTGATCTCTACCGGTATAACGATCAGGTTGGACCAACCTCAGCACCTTCCTTTTGGCCTGTCTACCTTGCAGTTAAATATATAATTGTAAGACATAAAGAAATATTGGACTGGTATAGACCAGCTGCCCCATGTGGCAATAGCCATGACCTTGTAAGCAGCACAAAATGTCGAAAGAATTTCATGGTTTAAAAAGTACTGCAGGTCCAAGGGCACAGTATTTCACATTCTATGTAAAATCAACCAGAGGTAATTTTACAAATCCATACATATCAGTACACATTCAGGCTACAGAGACACAACCTGAGTATATCCTAGAGAAAAGGATTAGAGAACAAAGTACTCCCTGGAAGATGACAAATATGAGCTGCAGCAATGAAAATCATAGCTTAAATAAATCCAACTGTTATGGACACAACCCAGCATCCTCTCTGTTAAAATGGCCTGTGCCAAAGTCAGTAGGGAGCTTGCCTTTACAAATATGGAAAGATCATGTCAATTCCTTCCAATAATAGTCATTAGTCCTTAAAAATATGTAAGGAGTAATAAAAAAGCAAACAATGTTTGAAAGCTAGTGTTACTTTTACCCCCACTGTAGGAAATCAGAATGCTCTCTGTTTCCTCAAATAATAAAATTCATTTTTTTTTCACTTCATAAAATAATTAAATCACTTAATAAGCTTTCATATTTGCTTTCTTTAATTCTTGTTTCAAACTTGAAAATCTACAGATCCTTTGTTATAAAGACCCCATAACATTCTTTCACATATTCTTCCAGCACTGTGAATCCAGGCACAACAGCTTTGTGTTGCTTCAAGAGACAGCAAGACAGATCCATGCATGTGTCTGCCAGTGTGTCAGGGTACAGGTCCTGACCAGATTGTCACAGAAGAAGATGGAAGCTTAACACATAAGGTAATCCCATTTCTCCAGGCCTTGAATCTCTCCCTTAGTTTCCACCCTTTAAGGAAGAATGCTCTCATTTTCCACCCTTAAAGGAAGAATGTTCCCTCATGCTCATGAAACAGACTTTTTCTTTTGTTAATATATATCCCAAATATACAGAGTACTTCAGATATCTAAAGGTTTCCTAAAAGAGTAGTTCTATTTAACTTTCCAGTGCTTTCACATTCCTGTCCATAAAATAGTTTGGTCTAAATCCTGTACTGTTTCAAGTCATTGCCAAAATTTACAAGTACATTTACAGCTGCAGCTTCAACCAAATTTTATAATTGATAATTGTTTCATGGAAGACACTATTAAACAGAAGTTGAGATAAACTGACAAATTGATACATAGTTTTGGTGATAATTTTTTTTTTTAATGTGAGCATTATACATTTAGAAGACCATTTCAATAAAAGGCCTTTAAAGAAGTAAAAAATATTTATAATCAAAAAATGCAGGACTTTTTTTTTTTTTTTTTTTTTTTTTTTTTTTTTTGTGAACTGACAGTAGTTTATTCTTGAAACCAGTGAGATTTACCCCAGGTGTTATCTAGATTTTTCTTGATCCTGAGGATCTGATCTGAAGCAATTCATAGCGAGTGTCATATGAATTTAGTAACTTTCTCTGTTCCCTTCTTTTGTTGTAGGAAGCAAACAATTTAAGGGAGTGAAAGATCCAAGGATTAAATTCTAGCTAGTAATATTTTGTTTAACTTACATATTTACTCAATTAAACTACCTCACTCTAAGTTCTTTATTTTCAGAGGAGCAAGTAAGTGTGGCTGTCATCACTCTTATGCTTTCACTTATGCTATTTCCAGATTATGTGGTTATTGTCAGAGAAGTTTTTAAAAAGTATTTGTCTTGCTATATTTAATGCAATGAATGTTTTGATATAGTAGTGGACTTAAAATAATTTGTTTTAGTGCTATTATTGAACATAGTGAAAATGGAGAGGTTAATATAAGAGAACTGCATAAAGTAAAACAGAATATGAAGGAAAATATAGCTTTGCTATTGCTTGAGTACCTAAGAATGGAATTTTCCTTATACATTTTACTATGAATCTGTTCCTCAATTAGTTTCTGCTTTAAGTCAGTCTTGAACTGTTACTATAAGAATAAAAAAATTTCGTTTATGTGCAGACTATACATAATTCTTTGCAATGTAGAATTACTGTAGGGTGTTTTCATGTAGGTTATTGCTTGCTATGACAGTTTTTCCCTTCCTGACAATTTTCCACTGCTTCTTGAATGTATCTTCCTTTTGACAACTACCTCAGCTTAGGTCCAAAGTGAAAAGATGCTCAAGCTCTGAAGCTTAGAAGAGAAAATAGGACCTGGATTTTTTTTATAATTCTTTAGCTTGTTCCATGGTAGGTAGATAAATATGTTTGGATTCAGGCCTTTGCTGTTGGACTAAATTAAAAATTATCATCTTCCTATTTTCAAGGTTCCCTTTTTGATGTTAATAAATATTTTTAAACTACATAAACTCAAATATTGCTCATTAAATGCGATGCATTTTTTCTTGTTGATCAAGGACAATTCATTATTCTGAAAAGTTACATTCAAAGATCTTTTGGAGACTTCTTTTGTGTGGCTATAATTAAGAAATTAATAATTAGTAGTGTTTTATGCCTTTCAATTTTTTGTGAGTTGAAACTTTAAAAATGCAGATGTTATATTGCTATATAGGTTTTTCTTTCACCAAAATCAGGAAAGTCATAATGATGGTTCCCACTACAAATATAGCTTGGCCTCAAATATATATTTAATAATTTATTGGATATCTTATTAACTTTCTATATTCATACAAAGTAAAAGCTGCATATCAAAGAGAATTTATTGTAATTTCAACTCAGTATTTTCAATCTTAATTGAAAATAATTGATTGTTATGTTTTTGCAATTCATTTTCCAATAACTTACAAGATATTGAATCTCAAAATATTCAAGAAGAAATTCTAAATTCATACCAGAATCTATACTTACCCAGTTTTCTTTCCAGAGCCTTTGATTGGGGGGGGGGGGGGGGGGGGCCACTCCTCTGTCAGTGAAGCTCTGGAAATAAGTTCACATATTTTATATTGTCTAAGGAGCTGAAGAATCTTCTGTCTTGGAAAATACATGGCCAGAAGAAGCTGGTGGACTCATCCTTCTCCAGTCTGTGTAGGGAGGTATGGGTTAGAACCTTCTGGAAGTTTCCAACTTAAGTCACCCACTCACTGTCAGGCAGCAGAAGTTTCAAGAGACCTTTTTGGACAACTGGACATTTTCTTTGCCTGGATCTGAGGCTGAACACTGTTAACATAAAGGGGAGATGAGACCACAGCTTGCATACATCCAGCACTGTATCAGTCTTAATTTGGTAAGAAACTGTGGAGCCGTCTAATGTCTAAGATTAGGGATTTTCCCACTTCTCTGCTGGAAGTGTCATAAGACAGTAAATGTGTTATCATCTTCAGGTAAAATTTTTCAACCCTGATTTAAGCCTCAGGAATCTGATACAAATAAGGAATCAGAGTTATTCAGTGTGTTATTCTCAGTATGTATGTAGGAACAGTTTCAGAAGAAGCCAAGGAGGATAATCTAAGATGTGCTCAATGTAACACGTCAGATCATTTGTATCAGGCTGGTAGGAATGACCAACAGTTGACAGACCATCATAGCAACATAACACGGAAAAATAAAAATAAAGGATATATTTATGTCTTTGTTTATTTTTTCCATTCATGTTTTTTATTTTCAGGCATCCTTTCTCCTTTCAGTAATCTTTTTTGGATCACTGGCAACACAATGCATTTTTTCTGATGGTGGAAACACCAACTCCTGATCCCACCCCAAATTTCTGTTTAATATTAAAATTTTACATCACTTTTAGGACACATGTGCAAGATAAATTGTCTTGTTCTGATAGAAGATGTGTGATATCGCTACTGAGAGGATTTCCATGGAATTCCTCTGATTATATTCTGTGGGTGGAGACAGAGAATGGGGCTTGTTAAAATAAAATGGAACACACAATTCTGACTGTGGGTGTGCTAATGGATCACCATTTCAAGCCCTAAGGATTTAGGAATTCTTTATTTTAAGATATTAGGGGCTGCTGAATCCATTATAGTTCAGCGAAGGTGAAGCTGTTGTGACTCCATGTTCCAGGGTGCACCAAGACTGAGCATGAACAAATATCCTTGGTGAGTTTCTCACCAGGGACAAAGGTTCCAACCTTCTCCTTGACTATAAGATATTTCCCCAGGGAAGTGGTTCTTGGTGCCCCCTTCACACTGATCTATTGAGCATTCTCAGCATGGCAATGTTCCACTGAATACTGCTAATCACTGTGCTTAGAGTGATTAGTTTTTAAATTGTATAATATAACATGCATTTTCCAAGCATTTTTCTACTCATATCATGGATAATTGTATTTTCAAAGTAATAATTACTCTTCATGGTCAAGAGCAGAATATAAATGCAGATTTCTTCACAGATATTTTGAAGGCTTGTTTTATAGGGTTGTATGAGCTGTTCCTATCATGTATAACCATATCCTTCATAATCAAAAATATATTGCTCTTGTCTATTCCAATGTTTTTATTTCTATGCTTCCACTTATGAATAGTAGGGTTTATTTAATCCTACTTGCACATAGTCATCCTCCAATGCATTTATGTTAGAGATTTTTCTCCCCTCAGATTTGACATAAGAGAGAAATTATGAGGATGTATGGTTTGCTCCATAATTTCTGATTTATCCTGAGATCAACCCCAGTGTTCTAAGGAGATAATCCTTACTTTTGTGCTTGGGTAACAGAATTTTTGACAACTGATTAAACATCTCCCACTACAAGATCTTTTAGACTAATTTGAGTGACAGTGTTGAATGACATAAAAATAATACCCAGGCCCAACAATATTATTTGATAGTCTATCAGGATGGCAGATTAAAAACTGAAGGCTTAACATGCTCCTGATTGTTACTCAGGAAATATGTTTCAACTTAAAATTATTCTGACTACTCTTACAAGATGAAGGATTCCATTCCTGATAATTTTCTGCTGTACCACTGCTGGTAACATCTGATTTTGAATTTGGGATGGTGAACTACATCACGTTTGGACTCTCCTTTGGGACCTTTGGTAGGAGATTCATATCCATTGAGAGAGGCAGGGAGAGAGATTTATTTTATATTGACCATAGTTCAGAAGTTTAATATAAGAACTTGGACATGGAGTTAAGTTTTTATATTCTTCATTCATGCAGCATACAGACTTTTTATGACGATAATACTAATTCTGAATCTTGAGTTTTATTAAAAAAACCCACAAGTTTTGGTGTTTTGGTCTTATTTGAATACTGCAGAATAAGTACCTGAATTTGGTTTTGAAGAATTTTCCTTCTGGTCCAAGACAAGATGGAATTTGGTAGCAAGGTAAGTGGGAGCTTACTGACCCTAGAGCCTTCACTTGAAGTCCAACCAAGTCTTCAAATAACAAACCACAGAGCCTGCAGAAATGAGTTAACTTCCCACAGAGAAATTTCTCTCTTCCACCCCTGCAATGAAGATTCATAAACTTCTATGAAACCGTTTAACTGAAGTACATGGTAGAGGACTCAATTCCACTTTGTGTAAGAATAAATAATACAATATATAATTTAGAGGAGGTTATAGATGTTACATTTTTTAACACAGAAATAATGGATTATTATTTAAAAATATTTTTATTGTGTAACATTCAGTCTATGTATTGTGGTATATCATAAATGTGTCATTTAAAATGTTTATGATTTCAGTGCTCTTAGGGCCAGAACATGAATTATAAACCAAGTATCTTCTTGTAAGTTCGAGAAACAGAAAATATTATGGAAGCCAGATACTATCTGGGGAGCATGGAGGGACTTCATTGCACAAATTCCTTTTGCCCTTAATACAAATAAGAGGAAGACACAGTGGTTCTCATTCGTCTCATTTGTATTTGTGTCCCTTTTTTCTTCCAATAAAGAGGCCAAACTAACAAAATCTTGTAAAGATATAATGAGAATTTCCCTACTCAAGGGGACTCTACATCAATGCAATATACTGTGACCTAATAAAAACAGCCACAGAGGCAGAGGAGAAGCTAAAACAAACAAACAAACAAAAACAATAACAAGCATAAAGTGTGTGTCTAAAATGTGAGTTAAAGAATATCAGTAATAATTTCTGAGTAAGATAGTAGAAAATTAAGAATATAAGGAGAATGGGAATGTCCTCAGAACAAAAGAGGAAAAAGATACTTTTTTTGTGATATTAGAACAAGTGTAGGAATTTCTGAAGCAAATAAATGTATAAAACAAAAGAGAGAGCAAACAACTACCAATGGAAAGGGCTTGGGAGGCTACAGACAAGTTAGAAGAGTAGGTAAATGTAGAAAACAAAATTAATAAATGCCAAAATTAAACTATATCTATAAAAAGAATCAAAGAATAGGCTAATATCTAAGCAAGAATTAACCTTGTAAAAAAGACTGATTAGGCAGATAAAATCTGAGTCCACATAGATGGACAGATTTGAAATTAACCAAGAGGAAGGGTCTGAGCTTAATATTCTTACTGTCTCTGAGAAGACTGAGATTAGTTTATATCTGAGTGATGCAGAAATGCCAATTGACACTGAACATTCTCAAAACCTTGAGATCTGAAATTTGGAAAAAGATGAATTATTGTGCAGGTGCCTTTAGTGGAATTTTTTCAGCTAGAAAAATATTTACTTTTCCATTCTTTCTTATTTTCTTTAATATTCCCCCTGGAAAGCTGGCAAGCACAGCCTTCCTAATTACCTTTGTTGGCCAAATTCTTGAAAGAAACAGGCTTGCCCAGACTTCTTTAGAGAGCTGCAGGGAGGTGTGCAGAAATACAGATAATTTTAGTCAAATAGTTGCAGCAAAAGTTGCAAAAATTGAATGAAGACACAAAATTACACAGGGTTTAAAAGAAAAAATGATTGGGACCCACCCAATATTGAGAATAGTTAGAATGTTTTCTCTGTGGAGTAAACAGATTTAGAAAGGATAGGTTTTTAATATTTCTTTGTCTTTTTTTCCCATTCTCAGTGACAAACATCAAAAAAATTATACATAAAATACATATTTAAATTAAACTGTTAATATTTCCTGTGGTGATCTTTTGTAGCCAACATTTCCTCATGAAAAGTAGACAGCAAAGAAAAAACTTGGGAAAGCACAGACATGAGAATTGCTGTTACAGTGATAGATTTTGGTTGAATGAGAAATTTAACTCAAGAACAACTGTTCAAAAGTACATGATTTCGAGTTTTAGATTTGTAAGATTTTAGTACTTTTATTATGTCTCTGTAGCAGATTATGAATGAGATCTTAACTCAGTCAAATGTTAAATGTTTCCTGGATCAATGTCTGTCACAAAGTAGAGCTACTGACTCTTTGTATGCTGCATACTCATGGCGAACCTGGGCCTAAGTATGTTAAAAAATTTTAAATAAAGTGCCTCACCTCATATTTATGAAAGAATTTGGATTGGTTTTTCATCAGCACTATGTTTGAACCCTGTATCTGAAAAACTGTAACATGGGACTCATCTTCTCTCCTTCCACCAAAGAGTGTCAACCAATGAGAAGCAGTAAATGGAAACAAATTCATGAGAGATTAAGATAATCATTGTTTTGGCACCATATGTTGAATGTGTCTGTTAAAATAAGATAGTTAAAAAAGTGTCAGACAATTAAGGAATTAGGAAGGTTAAGTTTATTTGCATAAAGATAAATAACCATCTTGTGGTGATATACCCTCTGACAGATGCAAAAATAGCCATATATTTAAAGACTACTTCATATTTCAAACGGAAAAAAAGCTTCCTATTTCCTAATTTTTAGAGTACATGATTTAAAGAGAGTTTTAGGTGCCTAGTATGAACATTTTGAAAATGAGACTGATTAAAATAAAAACTCTGTTACATTATCACTCTCTTAGCCCCTGACAAGTCTGAACTGTAGATTCATTGTTCAGACATTGGCCAGCACAGGTAACCACTTATTAACTATCTGTTATCACAGGCTGTTATTCTTTATGTGGGTGAGATAAATGAATACTCATACATTTTTGCCACTGGATTTCACTGCAAGAAATTGTGAAGCCAAATACAGAGTTCAAACCATTCTACTCATTTCCTCTCCAACATTCTTATCTCTTTCAAGATTCAAGTGGCAGCTTTCAGATCTTGCTAATTCCACTTTATCTTCTCCCACTTTTGTTTCTGACTGTAGAGTCCCTTGTCTCTTTCTGTTTCAGTCAGATTTCCCCAGTATGAAGGTCTGGTGGCTTTGTTGCCTCAGCTGTTCCTGCACCAAACACAAAGGTCATATTCCAGTTTCTTTCATACCATTTCAAATGCTTAAGGCAAGACCTTCTCAAAGATAGGGAAGATAAGAATTTAAACAGAGTCACATAGTGTTATTTTCAGATTTATTCTTGCTTGTTACATGTTTTCTTTTTGTTTGGATAATTTGAACATTTTTGTGTGACTGAAACCTTCAGAGGAAAGATGTAACCTATGGCATACGTGCAAGTTTTTACTAAAATACTAGCTTTGTCAGGACTGAAAATAACTAAATGCAAGGTTTCATGATGGAAATTACTGGGTGCTCTTGTTAACAAGATGTGAAAGCAAAAGTAGGTGAACCACACTTGTACTTTGCAAGTACACTTCCTGCAGTAGCTGTGAAACAAATTTGTTCTCAGGTCATGCAGGCCTTCTTTGCTTTCTTTGGTTCTGAAATTGCTCTGACAGGTTTCCAACATCCATGCTTCCTTTCACCTCGCTTCCCAAGACATGCTAATCTTGCAGCCGGGACTCTCTGGCCACACATGAGTTGAGATTTACTGCTGTGGGATTTTGATGCCAAGGCCGGGAAGGTGTTTTAACACCAAGAATAACACACAGTATAGGGCAAACTTCCTGTATGAACTTCCTGTATGATCTTTTGCCATTTTGGACCAGCATAAGAGGCCACTGCAGAAAGGTTCTGCTCTTGAGTTTTCAGTTTTCCTGATGGCATTTTCCTTTGACAAATTTCAATCTGAAAAAATTGTTCTATTCTAAATATTGTATTACCACACTATAAGGAAAATACACTTATGCTTCCGATGTGCTCTTGATATACTTCAGAAGTGAATAAGGAAGTTGTGAAACTTTAATTTTGTTATTGTAAAAATGTACCATTGTTATGTTTTTAAAAATAGTCAGAGAACAAATAGGTTCCTGTCACAAAAATTGCTGTAGCTCTATTTCCACACACACATTATCTGCTACGCAAAGAAATCAGCTGAAAATTTTACATAGTTCCTATTCTACCTTTGGGTTGCTAGGTAATTTTATAGAAGAAGTTTTTCATTTGTGTCTTTAAATTTCTAATCCTTAAGAAGTTAGATTTTTTTAAAAAACTGATAATATTGAATGGTCAAGCTGTAAGATTCAAGTGCTGTAGATGTTATATCCTGTGTTTAGTGTGTGATTTATCACATGATAATATTTGGAAATATCTTCAGCTGGCAACAGTGCCATTGTATTTTTTATCTGTGTGAATGAGCCAAAAAAAAAAGTGGTATTATTTATTGAACTTTCTTTATTAATATTTATTAATATAGACAAAATTTCAACAAAAAGTTACTTATTATAAGACCTCTTAGACCTCATGAATTTACAATCATCTAAAATAAAAAGGAAAGAGAAAGAAGCAGTGTTATCTCTTTTCAAGGATTAACGTTGTGGGCTTAGGCACAGGGACAAGTTCCCACAGAGATAACAAGCTACTGAAGAGCAACCAACTTGTTTTAACTGTCCCTTTGTGTTCCCTTGGTTTGTGGCAAATGTGAAGTAATTCAAATAATCCTCATCCTCTTTCATCACATATTTCGTTGAGGACCACAGAAATGTAAATCACTTCGCACTTGTCACAGGCTAAGAGATTGCAGATAAATGTTGCTGCAGTTCAGCTATATTGGGTAACTCATTATGGCACTGTGACTTTCCACGTGGCTGTGGCTCGAGACCTAGATTGACTTTCTGTGGCAAACACTGAACCTACACTTTTTGAGCCTCACTCCCATGTCTATGCTAAAGACAAAATGAAAACTGCTTTTATGGTTTGTCTGCCAATCATGAGGACAAGAGTAACTCAGGAAAGCCTAACCATAAAGTATAGGTGGCCTGGCAAAGTGAAAAAGAAATTGAATGTATTGAAAGAGCTAGATTTCCAACCATCATTCATAGATTCAAAATCTTTCATATTCTGATAAGCAAGTAACATTTGAAATATTTTTTCAGTGAAAACAAATTTGAAACTTTTGGAGGTTAGGCAGTCCTCCATCCTTATTCTTTATTAACATGTTGTTATTCCAAACAGCAATCCCTTAGTTGATGAGGTTATGATCATATTTAATAATGAATCTTGAGACAAAAGAAAAATTCTGGCAATGCATTTGCAGCAGCTTCTGAGTTTTAATACAGTCACTGTGATTTTTAAGTAATTTCTCCCACATGCCTTGTGTTTCTTTTTTGATTTCTGGGGAATAAAGGGTTTTGAGCTGCAATTGTTTTTTGTGGTTTGTTTTTTATTTCTATCATAAAATTGCAGAATAGCATTTGACATTGGGAGGAGAAACTGGGAATATTAGTGCTTGTTCAGCATAATCAGCTATAGTTTTTCTTCTTCCAACAGATTGCCAATTATTTGGGCTCAGGAGGAATCAGTTATCAGCTGTTAAGTTTTGTAGCATTTTGATGGTATTATCATAGAAACATAGAACGGTTTGGGTTGGAACGGGCTTTAAAGATCATTTTGTTCCGACACCCTTGCCATTGACAGGGACAACTTCTGGAGACCTGGTTGCTCAAAGCCCCATCCAACCTGGCCTTTAACACTTCCATGTATGGGACATCCAACACTTCTCTGGCAGTATATACATAAATTTTGTATTTCAGAAAAAAAGGTGAGTTTTAAAAAAAATGTTAAAAACCCTAACTTTGATGAAAGTGTGTAATTATTACTTCCTTATAAAAAGAGAGAAGTGGTAAGATCCATAAGGTCTATGACTCCTGAACAAATCTGTAGTCTATATTCTGCTGAAATAAGCTCTGGAATTATATGTTAGCAGTAACAGTTCCTCACAAGGCATAAATAGTCACAGACAGATCACTGACTACAGAAGGTTTATTGTGAAGTCTATTTACCACATTATCTAATTTAAGCTAAACTCAGTGCCTGGAAATAACTCCATTTAACTGGCTTCGAAAATAAAAACCACAAAAAACCTGTCTGGAAGGAAATTTACATTTGCTAATGTGCAAGAGACAGTATCTCCTTTTGGGTGGATACAATGATTTATTTCAGAACTTGATTGGTTGTACTTCTGAACATTCTGAACATCCCAGACTTACTTTCCTTTCTTTCCCAAACTTTATCCTCCAAACCTCAGTGTTACATGCATTTTAGTATTTATGATGGGTGAGATGTGTTTCATATTTTTTCTTGGTCATGTATTTTTCTCTTTCAAGACTAGGTGAGATGGATAAACCTGGCAAAAAAGACAGGAAATATCAGAAACTTCAGGGGGTGGCAGGCAAAATCTTTTAAACGTGGGAATGTGGGAGTGCAGCTCAGAGATGAAGGTGCTGTGAAAGACATGGACTGATCAGCCAAGGTTTACATGAAACAAATGAGAAACTCCCTAAGGGTTAGGTGGCATGAAAAGTTTACTGCATTTCAAAGATCACTGAGTTAATTGTAACATCATATGAAAGAAAAGCTCTACATGCAAGGGTGCATGGGGAAAGGGGAAGATGATGTAAAAATATTTTTCAGCTTTCCTGTACTCCTTGGACAAAGAGACTTTTCAAATATTCCTCTGGATAAAAAGGAATCCTAGTTTTCTTTTTATGAAAATGTAACTTCTATGGATTTTAAAACCATGTGTTCTTGTTCAGGGAGCTAATTATAAAGTAAAGGTCTAGATAATTCTGTTTCTAGTGAGAACTAAGTTTGTTTCCCATCATTACTTTTCCTAGAAAAGTCACCTGAAGTCTGTGCACTTTGACTTTTCTCTTTTTCTTTCCATATTTATGTGTCTGTGCATACATAAACATATTCAAGAAGTGCAATTATATATTTGTATGCATGCATATATACACCCATATATATATATATGTAAGTACACATTAAGAGAGAGATATATATCCTGAAGTACATCTATTACCTCAATAAACAGAAACTTCCTTAAGGAAGCCTCATTTTAATTAATTTTTATTTGCAAAACATTATTGAAAAATGCATTTCATGGCTAAAGGCATAACATACTGATTTGGCAAGAACAAAGTCAGTTAATTGATCCCAGTTGCTATGAATTTCTCTCCCACCATTTTACTTTTACTTTTGGAAGTACTTTCTGAAGTTAAAATTGCACATGTGGAGTAGACCTGTATTTCAGCAAATGAGTTCTGTTAGCACAGTCATTAGGTTTAAATTTATGTGAACAGGAGACCAGGAGCATTCTACTAGCCCCAGTGGATTGCTTCAGTTTAGATTCACAATTTGTGTAAGTTATGATAACAGTCTAATTAGTGGTTTGGACTAACAGTTTTCCACTTGGCAGATAGACTACAATAGCTCTTTCAGAAATTCTGCTCATTATGTCTTATTAGTATCAGGAAAGACAATATAAATCTCATTTCACAAGGGATTTATAAGAACTCCTACTGGGAAGTGGTCCTCTTTCAAATGACCCTTATTTATTCTTTCTGTGTGTCAGCTGGATATTTCTGGAATAGTGTCTTTAACATCAAATATATTATATAACAGTTGGTACCTGAAAATGTCAGTGTCTGAGAAAGTAGAAAACATTTCTCAAGCTAAAACTGCTGTGAGGTAAAAATAACGCTAATATTAGTATATTGCCAAATTTCTGTATAAAAATGAAGATATTTTACTATATATGTCCTAATCATATGCAAAATTATAAATGGCCCTAAATGTAAATCTCATTCACACATGAAGATGAACATCTTGATTCTGGATAGGAATTTTGGTTTTAGGTTCAAATAGGTTCAAATTTTGTTTTTTTGTTCCACTCAAATAAGTTTCAATTGTCTTTAACTGCAAATTTATTAACCACCAATTCTTTGCAATTCTGATGTGTTTTTAGAGAAGTGGCCTTTGATTTTTTAATTGTCCTAGAGTTGCCTTATATACATTCTGATTAGCCTTAATAGGACTACAAAAAGTACTTAAATGTTGATAAAGTATTGACATTCTTAAGATAAATCTATGTAGTATAATGAAGAAAGAAATTGGAAAGTACTGTTAATTCTGCTATTGGTAAAGTTTGAGTAGGAACAGTTGTACCATAAGCAGAAGATTCTCATCCTATGGAAAGATTAATCTCCTTCCAAACCACAGCCAGAGGGCAACCCAGCATGGAGCTGTGTTAGGAATTTGTGCCATGGCTTGGTAGATCTGCAGTACAAGTAGCTGGATCTGGGATGAACTGTACAAAGAATAATTTCCATATAAGGTATGACAATTATTCTTTTATAATAACTTCTGTTTCTGGGGGTTTTGCTGCAGTAGTTGGTTGAATCTGAACAGCTTCACGTGTGTAGCATATGTTGGCATGTCATTGAAGCAGCAGTTGTGTGAATTAGAAAGAAATGGGCTTCTGTGCACATGGTTTAGCAAGCCAAATATTCATGGACAATATACACAGTTCAAATCAAACACTTGCCCAAACTTCCTGTGCAGTGACAAACCCTACAGGAAGTATTTGCTATTTGTTTTTAGGAACAAATATGGTGCCTATTGCACTGTAAAGGATTATGTATGTCTTGACTGTAGTTCCCATTTTAGTGTCAAAACAATAGTTTTGTCTGTATGAAAGCAGAGAGGCTAAGATGCTTTTGGCCACATCTGCATTGGCCAATGACTCGTGCACTATTTGAGGAAGAGGCTGGTTTCAGTTTTTGATCACTGTGAGCTGAAAAACAAATTTCAAAGCCAAAAAAGATAAAAGGAGAAAAAGTGGGAGTTCTTCTGTTAAAACTAGGTACAGTGGACTTAATAACAATGAAATACAAATGCATGGAGTCAAATTATGATTACATACAGCAAACTTTATTTGCAATAAAACCTTTGAATGTACTTATGGTACCTTGGATGATGGATTTCCCTGTGGCTTTGAAGAGGGGATGAAAGCAAAGTCTGTAAAATCAACAGAGTGCTCATTTTACCTGAAAGAGATGATTTAAACAAAAGGTCTCAATTGCCTCATGTCTTGGATATTTTTTACCCCCAAGTTGTATTTAGCTTATTTTTTCAATTTGATGAGTGCTTTGCTGTACTTTCTACTACTTCTGTGATAGCACTTAGTATTCATAACCCACCTGATTTTGTAGGAAATTCTTCAAGGTGTGGAACAGCAATGGTTTCTGCAGAGAATCAGTGGAATTGTCTTAGAATATGTTCCAAAAATAACTCATTCTTTTAGATGAAGAAATCTTTTTTGAAGATGTGCTTTCAGTTGCAATTTTCTTTGAAATGGGAGCATTCCTGTACAGCTCAAATAATTTCACTAGATGGTTTTTGTCATAAACCAAGGCTGCTTCGCACACAGCATGTTGTTAAGGAACTTTGTTTTCTGATAGATAAGGAAAATACCTTATGCATGTCTTATAAGTGAATGCATTGATTTTAGCCAGGTCTTGGGTAATCAGCATAAAAATGTCTGGGAGGGGCTGGAGCACCTCTCCTATGAAGAAAAGCTGAGAAAGATGGGGATGTCCAGCCTGTAGAAGTGAAGACTGCAAGGCCACCTTAGAACAGCCTCCCAATACTTAAAATAAGTTTAAAAGAATAACAGAATGTATTATAGGGATAATGTTATGAACAAATCCCCGGTGAATGAAAAAGTGTGTGTGTGGGGGGCAGGTTTGGACATCGGTAGCCTGTGGGCAGCTATGGGGTGGGGGAT
>VZUI01049838.1:0-60802 GCA_013401135.1 Cettia cetti
AAAAAAAAAAAAAAAAAAAAAAAAAAAAAAAAAAAAAAAAAAAAACCAAAACAAAAAAAAACTTCAGTGCTATTCAGGAACCTGCTCAGCAACAGCCAAACAGTTCTAGTCATAAATCCAAAACACAGCATCATATGGGCACAGAATCTGAAGATAAGAAGAACCACTCTGACCATAATAACATTATTAATGCACCCCAACATTATGCATCTTGGATCATTAAGACTCAACTTTAGGACTGTTCTGTTGTGCCTGACTGTCCACAGCAGTCCCCAGTGAACTATTTCAGAATCTAATTACTGCCAGAGCATGAAGGAAGCCTACCCATGTCCCATTTTTCTAGGTAGTAACATTCTAGTGAGGAGCTGTTAACTCAGAGCAGTCTGGAACTGTAGTTCTGGGTTGCTGAGGCAGTTAGCATTGTGTCTGCTTCAACCCAGAAAGTAGCCATCATGGAACAGATGCAGTGAGGCTTCTGCTTTGACCTCAAATCCAAAAAAAAATAACCTTTAGCATTCCATTTTTTATGTCCATGAAGAAGAATCAGATCTATTTATTTTTGCCAAACCCATGCTAACAGAACTTTCTGGATATGAAGTTTCCAGAAGCCTTAATGAAATATTTGGGTAACACAGAAATGGGAACTGACCTCCAGAGGCTGCATTAAGAAGATGACTCTACTATCTTGTGTCTGGGTCTGTCTTAGATTACCATAATTGGTATCTGTTACTGTCTTTTTGGATGCTACCAGACATTCCTACTTGTACCAAATATGCTGCAGGAAATGCAGAACACATACAGCTCTCTTTACTGTGCTAAAATAGCAGTTAAATAGCAAGAGTTACATTTACCACATCCTCAGTGTAAGACAGCAGTGTTGGGTTCCAGATTCTCTACTGATGCTTCTGAATATTTCCTTAGTTCTATTCTATTGTTCTTTTCCTATGCAGTTTGAAGAGAGGACAAAAAATGAATAGGAGGGAAACAGCATCCTTCTTTAAAGTCATTGTGTCTGTGGCTTGCAGCAATGTAGGCTACCAGAAATACCCTTGTCTCACTCAGTGCTGCCTTATGAATATTTTTTTATCAGCTGCAAAATCTGTCTGAAGGTTGTTCATAGCTTGTTGGACTTGATCAATATGTTGAAAGGGATAATTCTCCTGACCTGGCAGACAGTGAATATTTGGCAGAATCTGCTTACTTTATCTATGAAGTGAGCACTTAGTTCTTGATCATTTATATATACAACTGCATACAAGGTATCTACGAACAATCCAATATGCTGATTTTGAGGCCAGAAAAATATGGTGCTCCTTGTTAGTCTCAACAATTTCACAGACAAAACAGAGACAGATAGTTCAAACAGGAACCATGAAATGCCACAGCCATGAAAGGGAATATTTTCATTCCTAGGTGCATTACTTGCACACACAATCATCACCAAACCTTATAACTACCCACTGCACAGTAACAGTGCACCCTGAAAAGGCTCTTAAACTCTGCTTTTTACTGTGCTTGCTCAGAGCTCCAGTAGAGACTCACCAACTTCAATGATTTTAACTTAGGTCTCAGCAAACCAGACGTGATTAAGGGAACACATGAGGGGGTGTTTTTCTGGGTTTGGGGTTTTTTTTTGGTTTTTAATGTACAGGTTCTTTTTGTTACCTCCTTTTGTCTACTTTACCATAGACAATTAAATTTAAAATAATGCTTTCTAGAAAGTTCAAAATCAATTCTAAAAAATTAAGAACACCAAAAAGACAGAACAAATGAGTACATCTCTAAATGAATATCAAAAATGGGCAAAAAGGCTAAACTTCCACAATTTCCACATAGAAATCTTGAAATTATACTAAATTAAATAGGTGAAAAATCTTGAAATTATACTAAATTAAATAGGTGAAAAATTATCTCTTTGAATTTAGTTTTCGTAATAGGTCAGACCTAAAACATGATTAGTCAAAATACCAATGAGAATACCTCAATGTCACTGCCATGTATAAAGACTACTGAAGAAAACATGGACTGAAAATAGCTTATGCTATTAATGCTTGTTTTTAATATAGATGAGAGTTTGAGTTTAGGTTTTTTCTTTTTTAATAGTAAGATCTTACTTTAGAACTTGTATTCTGCATTTTATCTTTTCATTAGCTGATGTAATTTTAGAAGAGGTTTGTAGTAACACAAAAGAAATTGGGAAAGTAGCTTTTTCCCATGAACAAAAAATAAAAATAGGAAGTCTGTCCACCTTTAGCGGAGTTGATATGAAAATAGCTATACTTATCACTGGTCAATGAATCTCCACACTCATCCTATGAAACCATGTATCAACTCATTATTTTCAGTTAAAAAAAAATTATTACAAAGGATAATACCAGACCATGGGGGTTCTGACAGCTGGCACTGCTACATAAGAACAGTTCTTTTAAAATGAAAATCTAACTGCAGTTATTGACATAATTCATGACTGCAAACTTAGTCATGTTTCTTCTTATTACTTGGCTTCAGGAAAGTCAGAATTATTTTTGTAAGACACAGTACAAAGGACAAAGCTTGCACCAACTGCTGCACTCTCCCCAGTGTATGCATACCTTCAGTTAAGTACACTCCACTGAGACTTCTGAAAACTGCTGTTGACAATTAATGTAGCTTGTGAAGATAGACAGGCATCAGTTTTAAAGTGATGATCCAACAGACAGTGGTCTGGAAGTAAAAACATCCATTTTTTTAAGCGAATTCTTTAGGCAATTCTAGTTGTGGATATACATCTAAGGGCTGTAGAAGTTTGGGAAAACAGTCCATGAAATGACCTTTCCTGCTTCTGACTGTGCTCTCCATCTCTCTTCAGGAGGCCTGGCTTGCACTGTTACATTCACCAGCTCTATGGTCAGTCCTGGAAGAGAATGGATTTGCTGATTCCAGACACTGTTTGGAGGTGCCTACCTCCAGAGAGTTTCACCTGGATTTACAGAAGAAAGCTTACATTTCAATCTCTAGATGCAGATGCACTTCCAAAGAAAAAAGTCACTGATCTAAAATCCATGAGCATTTTCAGCATCTTACCTATTTCCAAGACTGAATGAAAAGTTGTGGGTCCCTACAGCTGAAAATTTTGCCTTTAATCTTATATTTCTGTATCTTTAAAAAATGAGTGTGATATTCTTGCATTTGTGTTTCCATTATGCTTCAGAACATGCTTTGAAGCAGTCCTCTGAAGCAGCCTCAGAGGTGGCTGATTTTAGTTTTCACAGTGAGGTATTACTGGAACTTTAAAACAATGTTAACCTGAAGCAGTGTCCTCATTTGCTGTAACAGCTTCTTTTGACCTGACTTCAGTTTCTATCTACCAGTTGGATATTGATCTGGATTAAAAAACCAGTATTTTCTATCTTCTCCTCTCTCTTTTTAAATTGACAAAGTTCTTCCTGTGCTTCAGATTTGAAAGGACCAACCCTCTTTCCAGACACAGGATGTCCTTGACAATATGTTTGTGCTTACAATAATTTTCTCTTTAAAGTTGACTAAAACCTAGTTAAAAAACTAGTAAAAAATTTCAGTTTATGATACACAGTTGTGATGGGAAACTCAGTAGACATTGAAAGTGGGGGAAAAAAATCATTAATTTTTGTCAGAAATAATTAACCATAGCATGCAGCAGCTTGATCTTACTTTGTAATATTTATTTGCTTTGTAAACGTTCATTTTAACCTGCTTTTAAATTATCTGTAGCGTTTTCAATAAATATTGCTATGGAATATTTACTGTAGGTAAAAAAATGTTCAGCTGATGTGGTCACACAGTAAACCACAATTGAATTTAATTGCTGGGCAAAAACATTAAATACCAATTGCAAAGTAAACCTTTACTGTATACAAAAACAGATAAGTTTTGTCCATTTTAAAACAGCTGATTTGCTTTACAGTTTATTTCTAGAAGTAAAGCATAAGTTTCTGATATAAGAAAAGAAGGTGTATTGCATTCACTGTTTTTACCTTCAAAGACCTTTTCAACATGATTTAAAGGATTGCCCTTTTTTGCAGCTTGTCATGCTCCAATTTACCACTACTAGCAGGATAACAACAATCAGCTTTTGTGGAACACAGGTACAAGGCACGGGTAAATCCTGTGCGTCCTCTGCTATTTCAGAGTAACATTGCATTTCAAACTGCATAAATACGTAACTGTAAAAAAGTGTAATCCTGTGCAGGTCCTGCCTTCACAGAGCACATGTGTTACTTTTTAAGTATGTCCTTAAATACTTGGCTGAATTTGGTAATGTTGATGGCTGCAGCAATATTTATTTAAGCCCCCGTCATCTCAAGTGGGGGAGAATTCTGAATTTGAACTACTATGAGAACTAGGTCCTAAAATGTGCTGGCAGAGGAGATCCCACTTCTCTTATGACTATGCATCAGACAGTACAAGCTGTATGGATATACCCCCTAAAACTGGGTTATAAGGGGTATGACTGTCTAGCCCCTCCTGCATAGTGGATTGGCTGTTAAAAACCACTGTGGAGTTTCAGCAATCTGTCTTAACAATTCTGTGAAGCAAAATATTCCCTTGTTCTTCTTTTAATATGGTTTATCTTTGGTCTTTGTTGTCTTCTTTTCCCTCTCACTTGCCTCCCCTCCTATTGTTCTGTTTTGCAGGCATAATCAGACCATGAGATGAGGCACACTAGCCAGTTTTTTCTTGGTTCAAATATTTTTAAAATCTTTTTCATGACAGCAGAAATGGCCTAGAAATGGCCCTCTACATCCAGCACAGTTTTTTCCTTATTTTTTTAAACATTGTACTTAGAAATGTATTTGGGCTTTTTTCACCACTTCCTCCCAGTAAGTCAGCTGGATGCTCATTACCTCCCTTGGTGGGGCAGAGAATGGGTGATAACAGTAGTAGCAGAATTCAAGCTTAAAAATTAAACAATCATTTATGGGAGATTTTAAGGTGATAGAAGAAATGCTGTAATGTATTGATGAAACAGATAAATATGTTGAGACAATCAACTGAAGCAAAACATGTCCTATGAAGAGAGCCAGAGGGAGCTGGAGGTGTTTAGCCTTGAGCAAAGGAGGCTCAGGAGGGACCTATCCTATCACTCTGCCTGAAAGGAGGCTGTAGCCAGGTGGAGATTGGTCTCTTTTGACCGATTGGTCTCTTCTTGTCTTAAGTCAAGAAAGGATGACGGGAAGAGGGTTTAAGTTGGGCTAGGGGAGATTCAGGTTAGATATTGGAAATTGTATTTTTACTGGAAAAGTGTCTAGGCATTGGAATAACCTATATAGGGAGGTGGTGGAATTTTCAAGAGGTCTCTGGATGTGGCACTTGTGGGTATGTTTTAGGAGTGATTATAGTGGTATTAGGGGGAACATTAGATTAGATGATCTCAAAGGTCTCTTCAAACCTTGTCAGCTCTGTGATTCTGTTTTTAATTTATATTTATGGCCAGCAAAGAAGAAGAATTGAGTGTATGAATCTCTGTGAAGTGTTTTCAGCCTACTGGTGGATAGGTGGGGAGAACAGTAGTCGGGAAGATTGCCAGAACAGGAAAGAGAACCTAGCATCCCGTAACTATCACAGGAAGTACTTGGTCTAGGAATTGGAAAATGACAAAGAACTGAAAAGTGACAACAGACATACTGAGATATCAGAAAGTTGTATCTGGGAGTGATTTTTTTAAGTGGAGAGAGTGGATAATGAATAACTGAAAATTAAATTACAATATGACAAAAGGAAGTACAAGTAAGAAGTAATTTTTGGATAATTGTTGAGTAGAAAAGTATACAGTAATGAGACAAAAGACATGGAACCTTTGTTTGTGGACATGGGTGTATAACCAGAGGGACCAAGGCGAGAGCCTAGTCCCTGAAGGAATCTGCCTCCTGCTCTGTGGGCTCGTGCTAGGCACCCTCCAGAACAGCAGCTGCGCCAGCCCTGGAACTGTCCATGGTCCCTGTAAGAACCTCCTTGCGGCCACTTCCATTTACGTGCAAAACCAGAAATCCCTGACTAACCCCTCAACTGGATTTGCTTCCTCCTTCTGATAGAAAACAGATTATCAGAGTTTGATATAAGTTATGGACAATTTCTTCTGAATTTTTGTGTACCAGTTTTAATCATTTTACACTGGGTTCTTTCTTGTGACCAGAATGTCACTCTTATTTAAGCGGAAGCACATTCTTGGGGGTCAAGAAAGTATGCACTTGGAAAGCTTCTTTTTTTTTTTTTTTTCCTTTTTTTTTCCTGACAATTTAATTTTGGTTCAAAAACCTTTGCTTTTTTATTGAAGGAGGACTGTTCAGTGGCAATGGCAGCCTACAGTTTCTCAAATTAAGCTTACTCTTAATAAGAAACATGGACTAAAGCTGAGAAAGGATAGAGAAGTTCTGGTTTTCTAAGCATTGTGCTTCCATTTTTACTAAGCCATATTCTAGGAAACATATTTTACTAAGAGTGTGCATTGCAGCTTATGCATTTTTTGCATTGATTTAATCCATTCAAATCTCTTCTTGTTTCTTTCAATTTCATTCAAAACACAATCTCTAAAAAATGTAATTTTATCAATATTATTGATATTTTATCAATATTATTATCAAAAAAGAAAACTAAAGTATATTACATGAAAGAGAAATAAGATACTACTTCTAAAAATGCTTCAAAGTAAATAATCTATGCAGGTTGACACAGACTTATCCTATCATACAATTAGACAACTTTAAAGACACTAGTAACAAGTTATTCAAAGCTGACGTGTGGCATAGGACCTCTTTACAGATCTTCGATCTGCATTTGGGTTGCTTTCATTTTCCTCAGCAAAATTCCATCTGAAAACAATCCCTGGAAGAGCTGCATGAGTAAGTACATGTCTTTCCAAAGCAGAATGTTTTAAGGTGTGCAAGGGGTATAAAAATAGGGTCAAAAATTAAATGGTGTAAGCTGGAATGCCAGCAGTCAGATGTTGAGTGTGTAAAACCTAGATGCATTTTACTCATCTCAGTGTCCAGGGGAGAAAACTCATAAAAGAACTAAGTGGTGGGGACCACCTTCCAACAGACCCACCTGTTTCTAATGCAAACACATAGTTAGAACAAGATGTTTTACTATCCACATTCGATGTACCGCAATGAAAAGGAACACCTAGGATTCATAACCAGGGCCCTTGGATCTAGTTGTTGACCTTGCTAGAACCACAACCTCAGGAAGACCAAGCGGCACCATAAATGATTGATCGATCATATCTGTTTACATTCACAGGATGCATTTTGTTTTTTCTTACTGAGTTACATTTGATATTACTTCTTTCATTTGATCTCTTATGCTTCAGCAACTGTCATAGCTCTAAATTTTCACCCTTTCATTTGTATTGTAATCATTGATCAAGAACAGAAAACTGTTCTTTTCTTTTTAACTCTTGACACTGAAAATTCCTCTAAATATGATCCTAGCACAGAGAAAGGACTACTGATTTTCACTTTCAGCTAAGTCACAATGAAGTAGGATCTTCAAGGACCTACATAGCCAAGGAACAGTACAAAGGACTCTACTAAGATAATTTCCTTAGATGTTCTACTATCTATGGGTCTTTTCAAGGAATTCTAGAGTGCAGATTTAATAAAAACTTTTCCAAGATTACTGATTGTGGATTTTATTTTCACGTGCCTTTTCAATCCTTATAGTTAGTTTCAAACATTTAGAGGAAAATTATTTTCTTGATATGTAGAAAGACTATCTATATGTTCCCTCCACTTTTGGTTACAAGTCTAACTTGGCAACTAGCAGTTGCTTGCTACCTGTCAAAGCTTGGGAAATTCAGCTTCAAAGAGTTTTCCTGAAGGACGTACTCATTCCTAATTTAAATCACATGTATTCATTTTTATATGTTATTTAATGTTCTCAGGTTTAGATTTTTTGATGGGGCTTGGCTGATTGGTTGGGGGTTTGTTTGTTTGTTTTCACCCACTATAACATAGACAAGCTTAAACATAAAGTATTTTTATCATCTTTTTCTAGTCAAGCATTGTCTCTACCAGCTTCAGTAATGATAGGCTATAATTTGAATAAGCTATCAGTGATGTATATTATCTTTATTTTTAGACATTAAAAGGTTAAAGGGCTTTTTATTTCATTTGTACCTTTTAATTTTAATAGTGTCATTGTGTCTGTTTTGGTTTTCTACGGGTTTTGGTTGTGCTGCAGACATACATGTTGAATTTATACACTTTTTCAGACATGTATCTCCACTTGCATCCCTCAAGTGTGTGCCTTTATGCTCAGAAGTGAACATAAGCTCTCTGTGTGTTGACTGGTTCACAAAAGTCTGTTCTGTAGCAAAATTCAATTTTCTCCCTTGCATCTGCATTTGAATAAGTAATGGTAGAATTGCTTTTCAATTTACTATGCCTCTGTAAAATTTTGTTGCTGCTATTGGATCTGTCTGCTGTTCTGGTTCTATGCTGATCCATCTCCTAGCATTGCTATAAAACTTCATTTCTTCAGGGCCTGGAATAATGACATTCACAATGCTTATGTTTATTCTGAATGATCAAATGAGTTATACCTTGATTAAACATTGCTTATACCTGCTAATGACTAAGGAACAGGAGAAGAACATCTGATATTCAGAATTGCTGGCTACAGCTGGAGTTATTTATGAGATACACACACTCAGACACCAGTTCACCCTTTCAGCTGGAGGAATTTAATAAGTCCGGGAAAAAAAAAGACACAGGAGCATGAGCAACTTGTAATTCTATTCTAAAGTTATCATCCATACCGTGAATGAGAAAGAGTAATCTCTCTTGGGTGAACTTGAAATGTTAATGAGGAGAATTTACTCATGAAGTGTTTTGCAGGTATTTATGGTCCCTCATCAGCAAACCAACGTTTTAAGAACCTTACATTTTGGCTACTCCCACAGTATTTTCTGTACTTTGTTAAGATATAGCTCAACTGTTCTTAATTATCTGTGATATAAATTTAGGATCTGATACCATGTCAGAAAAAGCAGCTAGTCAGAGAACCACAGTTCTGCTATTTCAAAAGTCCTGGGGCAGGCAAGTTCTTGTGTGCACATGGATTCTGTGGACTAACACAGGCAAATCGCCTGGAGCAGAAATACAGCGCGTTAAGCAAATAGTGTTCTTTGGACAAAATCTGCACGATTTTTATGCGTTTTCACAAACACATTAATACTGCACCTGAAAGAGATACTGCACATCCAGTGATGCTAAATATCTTCAAATGTAAAATCAAACTCCATCCAAATCATATATACGGTTTAAAAAAACCACGTCATTTTGCAGTAGCAGAGCACTATACCAGTTCTTGTAGGGATGTAGAGCTGCAGTTTTATGTATCATGTGCACTGAAAAATAGAGGAAATCTTAGCCCACTGTTCTGTTTTTGCCAAATTTTAGAAAATATTTTTCCAAAATTGATACTGTAATATTCCTGTCCGCCCTATATTTGTGCAGCACTCAGCATCTACTCCTTGTTTTGATTGGAAAAGGCTTTTGAGATCATCAACGCCAACTATAAACTTAACATTGTAAATCTACCACTAAGCCTTATTCCTAAGTACCAACATCTACATATCTTATAAATTCTTCCAGGCTTGGTGACTCAACCACTTGCCTGGACAGCCTGTAATCCTCCATTTAAATCCATGTTACCTGTTAAGTGCAGTAAATCTAAGATGACAGAAAAATGATGCATTTTTTCCCAAAATGAGCAATTTTTTGCAATTCTGTAATAGAAAGGAAAATCAATTCAATAAGAGAAGCAATCTATTAGGCATTGACTATGAACAAAAGGAATCATGAGGCATTGAGCAAGGCATTCTAAAAGACAGAAGAAAGCCTATAATATCTTTATTAATAGACTATAAAGGAAAATTACTCCAATTACAAGTCTTTTTGTGTTTTGGCTAAAATGTAAGCATCCCTCAATGTGTTACAAAGCCTATTGCCCTGCTGGGGTTTTGTAGGGTCCCACTGATTCTTGTGTGACTAGAGTATGTCATTTTAAAATAGAAGAGCATTACATAACAGAAAAGGGAAAGATAAATTAGGGACATGGGTGTTTAGAAAGCTTTTGATGTGCACACAAAGTCAGAGTTTAACAAGTACACGTAAATAAGAAGGATTTTTGTCTTTAGTCCATTGTAATGGTGGAATGTGTCACTAAAGTTGAAGGAATTAAAAAAAATACATGAATTTAGTCTCCTCCAAATTTAAGGTTTTCTTTTTTTCAGGCCTACCATTTCAGATTAATGGCAGACATGACTGAGGAGGGAGGTATGCTCACTTTCTTGTTGAATTCTAAAAGTCTGTCTTAATGCTTACCTGTAACACTTCCCCTCAACTGTGAAATGTCACATAAAATTATAATTTACTCTCTTACAGGGAAAATATCCAGGGACAGTCCCTTCTGAACTTGTAGTATAAATCCAGATAACATAATGAGAACTTTATATGTGTAACAAAGGTACCTGTCTGAACAAGAAGCTTTTGAAAAGCTATGGTGCAAAAAATAGCTGATGGTTTGGAATGAACTGAGCAAACAGAGAAGACACTTTAAAAGAGGACTTTCCAATATAGCAGAAATAGTAGGTTTGCCAAGGAGACATCAAGTTTGCCTACCAAATGTTAATAATGATATGTCACTCTGTGCTATATCTACATGTGTTCTCTGCAAAGAAACAAAAAAATGGCTCTGAGTAACAGTACCAAAACCATGAATATACACTTCTGGGAAAAAATATTAGCAGATCAGAATTGGACATGCTATAACTCTGAATGGAAGGTATAAGAAAAAAAAAATTCTTTTTAAATAATTTAAACCTAAGTTGCAACTAGCACTCTATGGTCTCCCCATAATGGAAAAACTTGGTACATTGCAAAAACAAGTTTCAGTACAGCATTGGCATCTACTCAAAAGACAAGAAGCAAATTTTAGTTTTCTCAGGTGTTCAAAACAGTCTTAAAATCTTTGAAGACAATCTTCTTAATGAAACCAGACATTTCCAGCTTGCTATTTGCCCCATTTTTTCAGGATTAGTTAATAAAGGTCTCATGCACAATTAATATTTGTATATTAATATAGCACTTGACAATTCTTCAAGATTGATTTATGGAATGAAAATAATTGGTTTTTTATGGGCACAGAAAATGAAAGACTGCTGTCCCAACAAAGGGAGTATTGCAAAAATAGCATATACACTTGTAAAGAGGAAAAAAAAGCTACAAACTCCACCCCTATTTTCCATTTTGCTCTCAGCATAGACAATAGAAACTCCATTTGGTCATTGCAGACCTTATTCTCCTTTTGAAAATGCCACCATACGATAGAATAAGATCTGAAGAGCCACAGGTTTTCTGCACCTATGGGCATTCAGAGAAGAAGGGGAATTAAATAACAGCTGTTTCATGGCCTGCACATATTTTTCTCTTTCCAATGGATACTGTTATGCTCACAAGAGAAGCACTTAAACAGTTTTCATGCAGCTGGATGGATTGCTTCATGTTACTCCATGTCATCCTGGCATCCAACCCAATTGTCATTCTGACATGACAAAGCAGATGCCCCAAGTTTCATATGTGATGAAACCTTTTTCAGCAGCTGTGAATCAAATGCTTGCAAGAAAAGTAAGTCTAATAAGTGCCTCCAGGTTATTTTCAAATTAAGACATTCAAATCAAATTGTCTCAATATTGTCAGTCTTTACACAAGTAACTGATTTCAATTCAGGCTGAAAGGATTTCCTCATGCATTCAAGAACACGCTGGAAAGGGAGAAGTATTCTGAAAAAAAAAAAAGTTAAAGTATCAATAATTTCTGCCTCTTTTCAAAATACAATATTCTGTCTAGAGCTAGCAACTAAATAGAGAAAAAAATGGGGTGAAAAAACTGTTCCTAGTTAATTGCATTGTCTAGATTTCCTTCTTCTAGCCTGACATCTCACACTGCCCACCTGCAGTCATTTACCTCTAGCTGTATATATTTTCACCAGACAGTGGTATGTCCTCTTGTAAACACAAACACTGCAGTCCAGCAACATCTAAACTGACTGTTTGGAGCTTTTGTAGCCAGGAAAGAAAACACCAACAAATACTGAAGCACTTATCAGCAAGGATGACATGGAATCTTCCTGTCAATCAGTCGAGACATGAAACACGTGCCACATCATCCTGAGAGAACATTGTTCATAATTTCTTCAAAAACACACTGAAGGAAAGAGATACAATTATTTCAGCTAAATATGAAAAAGTTTGTCAGTTAGTAGCCACTTATCAGCACTGAGTTTCAGAATCAAAAATTTGCACCCCATAAGTCTACTTGAAAATGTATGTTGAGAAGTACTGTCAATGAACACACTGCTGAATAAGACAAAGATGATGGTGATTTGGGCTGTGGTGAAGTTGATTTTCTTCACAGTAACTTGTATGGGGCTGTGTTTTGGATTTGTGCTGAACACAGGGTTGATAATACAAAAATGTTTTTATCATATCTGAGCAGTATCAAGGCTTTTTCTACTCCTCTCCACACTCCACCAGCAAGGAGGGTGTGGGTGCCCAAGAATTTGGGAGGAGACACAGCTAGGACAGCTGACCCCAACTGACAACAGGATAGTCCAGAGCATATAAAGCTGGGGGAGGAAGGAGGTAGGGAGAACATTTGGAGTCTTGCAACAGATGTGCTTAATTGCACGGGTCAGTGCTTAATCTGACAAATGTTATGTAAGAATATAAACATGATGCACAGATCAGATAAAGATGGCAACCACAGGTTGAGTACATACTGTGAAAGATGGAGACTTTTTTAAAGGAGGCCCAAAGATCTCATGAGCATTGTGGCAAAAATGTCCATACTCTAGAGAATTGCAGAACAAACTTTAGTGATACTCACTTCAGCCCTACTGAGTGAATGTTTTTTAGGATTTGGTATTGCAAATGTTCCACAGGATTCTACATGTGGAAATACACTGGATTGGAATACAAAGGAAGTATTGACCTTATAGTTTATTACAGGAAGGTGAGAATGTTGTTACCTGGGCAGCAGAACACAGTAGAGGCCACTGATTTTTTTTCTTTTTGTTGTTACCATATGTTTTGGATGATGATATGACTAACTCTGAAGTCACAACTGACTTCTCTAATCCCTCACAAAGGATAATAAAATGTAATTGCACCCTACATCATTATATAAAGAGAAAGATAACACTTCTATGCCTGTTTGTTTACTTCTGGTTGCTTATGGGCTCTGTTTTTCAGTTCTTATAAATACACTGCAGTGGAAACTAAGAAAAACTATTGCATCTCTGGTAAAAGCTGAAGTCTTAAGACTTGCCAGAAGTAACAAGGTCCACAGATGACAAGTTAAATTATTGGGTGAATTACTTGGGTTTACTCCTTTAAAAGTAACTACAAAATGAAAACTAATCTGAGGTTATATATATGTTGTTGTTGCTGGGTTTTTTTTGCCATAAGTAAAGTAAAATCTCTGGCTTTTAAAAATGTTATTTCATTTATACTTGTTTTATCAGTGTTTCTTCCAAATAAGTAGATTCATTTTGTAATCTACTCAAAGCAGGGAAATTTTATGCATGGATTGATTGTTCTTCAGTAGTGCAACATGGGAATTACAGAGTGACACATTTTACCCATTATTATTCAGGAATTCAAAGCAAATTATTATAACGTTCCATTTCAGTCATAAAACATATGTCTTTATTTATGGGCATCTTAAGCTGTGTTGTGTACTGCAAGTTCTGGGGGTACTGATCTTTAGCCTTGCTGACAATCCAATCTGTAATTATGGCAATTAGGAAAATAAACTCTAGGATAGTCCAGGTTATCAACACTTTTAATGTCTTTAACACCTCAATATTTTTATGAATGGAAGTTGATAGGTGCCAGGAGAGGTGCCAGGATGTCCTAGCATCTAGAAAGAGCTATTCCTCTGGCTGAGCTGCAGTACAGAATCCTGATGATATCCTCTGTGCACATGCAGATCAACTATGCCATGAATCCACTATAAACATGATGACTCTCTGTGTAATGCTTATGGAATAAGTCTGGTGCATTTCAGAATCATCAATTTGACTATGAAGAGCATACATACATGTACTATTGAGAAAATCCCAGGTAAAATTATGGTAAAGTGTTGCCAGGAACTAATTTTGGTGTTAAGGAACACCAATGTCACTGCTTGTAGAGGAAAACTGTGTTCCATGTGAAATGACAGAGACTTTGTGCCACAAACTCTGCAGGAAGGAGATTTGGAGGACAGCTGTCACTATATCCACTCATGATAATCTTCCAAGAGTTTCATGTTCACAGAATTGCAGAATCACAGAATGGTTCGAGTTGGAGGTCATCTTGTTCAACACCCCCGTTCAAACAGAGCCACCTACAGCAAGATGTCCATGATTGTGTCCAGACAGCTTTTGAGTATCCAAAGATAAAGACTCCACAACCTCTCTGGAGAACTCATGCGGGTGCTCAGCCACTCTCAAAGCAAAAATGTGTTTTCTGACATTCAGACCACACCTCTTGTGTTTCATTTTGTGCCAAGCGCCTCTGGTCTTGTCACTGGGCACTACCAAAAAAGTCTGGCTTCCTCATTTTTGCACCCTCCCTTCAGGCATTTGTATACATCAATAAGATTCTTCCCTGAGCCTTTTCTTCTCCAGGCTAAGCAAGGCATCTTGAGCTGAATGCTGTCCAAGATACCAGCAGCCTTCTTTACAGCAGAGGAATTCTCTGGCTCACATTTATCTCGGTGCCCACCAGGACCACCAGATCTTTTTCTGCTGAGCTGCGGTTCCTCTCAGCCACAGGTCCCTGCACTACTTTTTGAACTTTATGAGGTTCATCCCATTTCTTCAACTTGTGGAGGTCTCTCTGGATGGCATCATGCTTCTCTGGCCTATCAGGCACTTCTCCCAGTTTTGCACCATTTGAAAACTTGCTTAGGGCACACTCTGATAATCCAGATCATTAATGAAGGTATTAAATGGGACTGGAAGCTGTACTGACCCTTTGAGTACACAACTAGCTACTGGCCTCCAACTGGACTTTATACCACTCTGCATTACCAGCTTGGCAACGAAGACAGAAAGCAGGGGGGAAAACAAGATGTCATTTTCATTATAGCACTGGAGAAAAGGTGCTATAGCATTAGACACAAAGCTGCCTGAAGCAGTGTGTATTAAAGCTTCTGCAGAGACCATGAGCATGAATGATTTTCTTTCTAAATTATTTTTATTCCCTGGAGTTTCAAAACTGTTGTTCCACTCCAAGGACATTGGAAAAGCCAACATCCAGTGACTCTCCTGGTAGTGCCAAAATAAGTGCAGTATCATATTACAGTGTGACAGGCTGTGTCCTTTCCCATGTGCCTAGAAATCCTTGCAGAGAAAAATGGGGAGTAGATCTGCTTGGGCCAGGTCCATGTGGCCTGAGCTGAATGTGAGGCCTCACTGAAATCAATGTATCCTCCTGAGGGTCTCCAGTTTCAGAAAATGGGACTTCAATACTGAACCCTGAAGGAAAGGCTCTGTGTTTGGATAGCCAGGGCAGTGCTCTTTATTATTAAAAAAAAAATAGAGGAAATCTCACCAGGAATAAAATGCATTTAAATGATTAAAAAATACAGAAATATTGTTGTCACTTGCATGTTCAAATCTTGCATAGTTTATCCAACAATACAAAAAAAAAAATACAGAAACTGAGCAAAGAATTTCCCTGGGCACTGATCTTAGAGGGTTGTAAGAACACGCTTAATTAAGTACTATGAGTAAATCATGGTGCATTAAAATGAAGTATATGTTTAAGACCTTGCATTACAACATCCTGGGGCAGAAGACCATTCTCCCTCAAATGACCCAGAGAGGTTAGAGGGAATGTGGAAGAAAACAAACTCTGCATTTTCCCCTTGCTTTGTAATCACATTTGTGCATTGGTTTTGTTGGAATTAGATACCGTATGAAAAAACAGAGGAGACGGTAAATTGACAATAAAAATGTATGTCTCCAAAACTGGTGGAGTAAAAGGGGTATGATATCACTGGCAAGTCAGTCTTATTGCATACAAGCAGACAGAATGCAAACATTACAAAGACAAGAAACTTTCTCCTACCAGGAAGTGCTGTCTGGCTGCCTCTCCCCTTAACACTATTGATTATGCTCCCCAAAGGTCATAAATTACTGGAAGAGTTATTTTTAAGAATATTTGCTGAGCCTGATCTGTCAAGAGAGGTTAATCTAATGACTTTCCTAGCTTCAGTCTGCAGTAAGCTAAAGTAAGATTTCTTCTCAACTGCTGTTAAAAGCTCTCACATCTTCCAGATTCATCCCAACTTGTTATTAAAAGATATAAACGAGTCAGTTTGCAAAGTGGTTAAACTCTTCTGCACAGAGGCCAGAACAAGGGCACTGAGCAATTCTTAGTGAAAAGAAAATGTCACCATAGCAAGGCAGTATATTTCTTTGCATGAGGCAGCTCTATGCCAGAAAAGAGAAATAACAACAAAATACAACAAAGAACTCAAATGTTTGCTTTCATCCAGAGATATATTTTTTAACAAATATCTCTGGGGGCAAACATTTATTGAGGAAAAAAAGGTGGCAGGGGGGAAGTCCTGTTCATCATAATGGAGTGATTGGTTTATACCTTTTCCCCCTGGGTTTTTTTGGGTTTCTAGTTTGGTGTTTTGTTTTGGGGTTTTTTTGGTTGTTTTTGTTGTTGTTTGGGGGCATTTTTTGACATCTCAAATGTACAGAAATTTTGGGTAATTCATATTGCTTCATTATCTAAATACTTCTGTAGAATATATGAAAGGGGAGGCAAAGAAAAAAAGTTTTTGAAAAAGAATAGGAAAAAAATTAGAAAGAGGTGTTTGGCTATTTTGCTACAAACAGGTAATACTCTCCTAACTCCGATGACTTTAACTGATATATATATTTCTACAGGACAGCTCTTAGTATTTCTGAAAGAAGAGGGTAGATTTATAAAGGAAGGAGAGAGGACAAAGTGAATCTTTCACAGAAAGATTTAACAGAGATGAAGAGTAGTAATGCTGGATTGGGATGCAATATTTACTGTAGACACTCGAAGAAGGAAAATACCCTAGCAAACTGCCCTGCCACACTAGCCTGCTCTGTGTCCAGACCTGCTGATACATCATAAAAGTCCTGTCAACCAAAGGCACAGCTTTGGTGAGTGCTAGACATGGCATAGGAACCTTTAAATGTATTTGCCTCCTCTAGTTCTGTAACAATCCCAGACATCACTTCACAGTGTGCTGGAATTCACAAAATATAAAAGTACGACTTTAAAGGCTGCACGAGCGCTGCTCAGTTGTACTTCCACTTGGATATTTTTTCTTTCATACTTGGAGGCAGCTCAGATTAATTTTACTGCAGTTGAAAATCATGCAAATATAGTTTAGAAGGAGGCATTTAATTCTTTATTGCTCTTGCACACAACACAAATAGCACCTCCAGTACTAACACAGCTAAGTGTTTTTAGTGTTATTCCACTATACAGTACATCACAATGTTAATTTTCTACATTACTTTACTTCTTCTCTAACCCATATTTTACAACAGAGAAAACAAACTGCTTGTAATTACACTGCATGCCAGGACAAATTAAGTAAACACGCATTTTAATGCTTTTGGCTGTTAGGGTGAGAAACAAAGGGCTCTGGTTAAGGTCAATATTAGAGTTATGCAATTGCTCTGGGATACAAAAGACAAATGCCAGTGATTGAACATTGGTGAAATGGAAACTGTCCATTCTGTGCAGTGTTTCTGAACTGAAAATAATATGCTATGCTGAGGTGAGGTCAGTTCTTTTTCATTTTCTTTCAGGATAACACTGATACTAATAATAAATAATAATAATAAACTAATGGGAAAATCTATTGTATCATTAGTGAAACGATAAATCAGCAAAAGGTAAATGAGAGAACAGCTACTGAAGATCAGCCTTGTGTTGTGTTTGCTAATGCTACCATCTCAGTACTACAGGGTGGTATGATAAAGGTTAACAGAACTATAGGGGAAACCTAATTTTGCTCTCACTGATACTGGTGTAAATCTGACTTCAGTGGAATTATACCTCTCTAACAAGAAAACAGACAGTGACCTGATGGTTATATTGTTTGGCCATGGACAATGAGGAGTTTTATGTGTTCTTGCCTTTAATGGTATGGATTAGGCCAGAGGCACAACATTCAGAGGCAGATGAAACCTCATGGGAAAGGGTACTCAGACTCATCATCTTTACTCAGCCAGCCACAGATACTGGGCTACAGGCTAATGTACATCTTTATTTTAGTGATAAATTAATCTTTCTCACAGAACAAGGAATATATTTCTGAGACATTGCCTTTGCTAGCAAGAATGCTTAGTACAAGAAGAGCTGAGGTAAAGAAAAAAAAATCCACAGAACACATTTCACAAGGAGAAGATCATGGAAAGAAATAATACTAAGAAAGAGATAATAGACAAGTCCCTAGAGGGTGACACCAGTCCATTTCACGATGAATGGACATTCAGAACGTGGAACAGAAAAAAGTCTCCAGCAAACTTTCAAGTAAGAAGTCAAGGATAAATCCTTAAGAATTTGAGAGGAGATATTCAGACAAACCAAGAATTTCTCTGACTGTATCTCAGAACTGTGACTGATGTAGCTAAATGGGATGATAAGGGCCAGCTGCAGTCTCTCAGTGAATGGATTTATGAATGCTCAGACTACCACTTACATTCCCAGCTCTTGGGAGGTGCAAATATTTCCCCTCCTTGTAGTATCATCTACAGCTGAAGTGTCTCCTTTCCATGAGAACAAAAATAGGTCATTATTTCAGCCCAAGAAGTTCATGCAGGAGTGATGAAAGGCAGGCCCTTGCTGTTACCCAGCCATACTCAGTCTCAGCATGTACCTGCACACTCAGTAGTCTCAAGGCGAAGCTCTGCTGGAATAGTGTATTGGTCCTCCAGCTAGAGGCAAGGCTGTGTCCCTGCCAGGACCTACTGTACGAGTAAACCACTTCCAATGCTAGACAGGGTGGGCCTGTGTTGCTTTTGTCTGGTTCTTTTACTCCTTCCCTCTGCTATACACTTTGGGGT
Organism: Cettia cetti; assembly: GCA_013401135.1. NCBI lineage: Eukaryota > Metazoa > Chordata > Aves > Passeriformes > Sylviidae > Cettia > Cettia cetti. Next base: position 19,138 of record VZUI01049838.1, read on the forward strand.
ATGTGGGATTGCATAGCCAGAGGCAATATATTATGGACTAATTCCAGCTCCCAGTCAAATCCAGAAGCCAGCTGGTGCAGGAGTGGTCCAGGCTTACAGCAGGGATAATCTTCTGAAATATTTATTTCTCTCCTCTCATGATTTCTCACTCCCAAGTTCTCACATCACCTTAAATTTCACTCTATGATGTTGATCCACATGAACTAAAGAAGGTGGGGTAAATACTTCAAGAGTAACAGAAGAAGGAAAAGGCTTTTAAAGTGACAAAGATAAATACTATATTACATCAATGTGTGGAAAAGAGCTGGTTGGAAAGCAATTGTCATGGCTTAGCCACAGGCAGGAACTAAACACCATGCAAACACTCACTCCTCCACCAGTGGGATGGAAAAGAGAATCAGAAGAGTAAAAGAGAGAAACTTATGGGTTGAGATAAAAACAGTTTAATAACTAAAATCAAATACACCCATGCAAGCAAATAAGGAATTCCTAGACTACTTCCCATGGGCAGGCAGGTGTTCAGCCATCCCCAGGAGGGCAGGGCCCCATGACGCATAATGATGACTTAGGAATACAAACTCCCTCACTCAAATGTCCCCCCTTCCTCCTCTTTCTTCCCACTTTATATACTTGATGCCATATGGTCCGGAATATACCTTTGGTCAGATAGGGACACCTGTCCCAACTGTGTCTCTTCCCATCTTCCCATGAGCCTCTAATTCCCTTGCAAACTTGACAGTACAAAAAGCAGTAAAAAAGCCCAAAAAGCTGTGACTCTGTATCAGTAATGACAAAAGCATCTCTATATTATCAACACTGTTTTCAGCACAAATCCAAAGCCCCATACTAGCCACTGTGAAGAAAATTAACTCTACCCCAGCTAAAACCAGCACAGAGATTGAATAAGAAAGTTTGATCTTGGCAAGGGCTGTTAATGAGTGGTTCAAAAAACTGGTTCAGATTTTGCCTATGCCTTGTACTGCTATTAAGTGCAGAAAAAACTTATTACCCTGCTCCAGAATTAGGAGGCATACCCACTTAAACAATGGACAACAGTCTAGTTTGAAGAAGCTAAGTATTAATACAGCTCTATATTGCCTAATTACTACATTACTTTATAAATACACAGAGCATCCCCAAATAGTTTAGCTTATTCTATGCGAATCACTTCACTTACTGCTGAAATGCAGCTCTCTTTGTTCATAATCCAAGTAATGTAATGAGTTTAGTTCTAAAAAAGACCCTTGAGTTTGCTGCCTGCATCTTAGTGTCCCACGTTTTATCTCCTAATGGGGTTGCCATGCCATTCATTACCAACTGTAATATATTTCTAAATAAAATATCATTATTTTTTCTTTCTTCAGGCTGGCTTTTAGCTACTTGCTTTCTCATAGTGGCCATATGCATCCATGCTTGTATATTTTATTCTTCAAAAATATTTTATTGTTACTTTGAGAGACCTTACCTGACCTGCCCATTTTTTTTACAATGCAGCTGGAGAATTTATGTCGCTTAGCCTGTGCCATGTACGAAAACTGAAAATGGTCAGTGCTACATTCTCAGTTTTCTGAATGGAAAAGAGCTATTTTCTAGAATCAAAGGTTCATAAATGGCTTGTAAAAGTTGAGTGAACAGGGCCCATAACCTATTGATCCCATTGTATTCAATACAATTCACTTTAGTCAATGAGCCCAGTAAATAATGATACTGCTGTTATGAGCATCTTTCCTTCCTTATAAACAACTATTCACTTGTGTCCTGTTATAATGATAATGTCACTGATTTACAGAGGTTGCCCAAGTTACCTTATTAATTAGAAGATGCATTAGGCCTATTGCAAAACATTGTTCTGACTGTGAGCTATCACTGCCCAAGGACCTCTAAAAGACAAAGAATTCCATTTTGCAAAATCTAGTTAACATATCAAAGAGCGGTAAATGTGCAAATTGCTGTCATAAGGAATCCTTTATTGCTTTTCCTTTTCATGATAGCACCCCTCCCCCATCTCTCCATTCTACCCACTTTGACAAGGTCACTCATTGGAAAGAAGAGCAGCTATTTATGTTCTTCAGATGTTTACCTTCAGCAAAAGACACTTCAAAGACTGCTTATGGGACTCTCCTCTCACCCAGCAAACACTTTAAACCCATTGTTGTGATTGATGGGCCCTTCCTGCAGATTTAATAAATATAAGCAGAAGCCAGATCCCCTTTTTTTTTAGGCCAGCTGTATTGAATAATAGGCAAAAAGCTCATGGGTGGCCAAGGTAGACAGTACCCTTCAGGAAATGCCTAATGATTGTTTGATACATTTTTGTTTATGTGTTTTGCAAGTTTTTCGTTTAAGCTTCCTCAATACTTGGTTCTGTTTTCTACTGCTACGGAGCACAGTTACTTAAATAAATCCCACATATTTTTATTGGGAAGTTTGTGCATTCCCAATGTTGTGTAAGAGACAAGAGAGCCTCATGTTTATTTAGATTTAGACTGAGGTTGAGCTGGTTCAGTGAACTGTGAGACCCTCCAAATGTAGGACATTATCAGATTGAAAGAAGGCAAAGAATTTCAGAATTAGAACTAACAAATGGGTCAGGGTGCTAGTACTCAGAAAAAAAAATCACCTTTAGCTGAGTATATAATGCTACAACATCACAGTACTGTGACTTATTTACAGGGAGATTGAAAATGTGATGGCTTTTTTGTTCAATTCTGTCTTGATTGTAGAGTGAGTAGCACCAATATGACATAGTCAGGATTTCAGATATTCAACGCGGGGGGATGACTGATACATATAAAGAGGGATGTGTCTGTGTTTCATGTGAATATGGTATGTCAAAGAGCCACCCAAAATCACTGTGCTAGCATATTTCACAAAAAGATAAGTCTAGAAATTCTCATTTAAATCTTCCCTAGGATACTTGCATATCAGTCATGATCTGCAAAACTGCTAGTGACTCATGGAAATAGAAGGCCTTTGGGGCAGCAAAGGTGAGGTGAGGTCACATTGGTTGATTTATTAGGCTCAGATTTGAGACTTGTACTTTTTGACTAAATTATGCTGTACATCTTCCAACCAAGTGCACAGTTCACTTTCAGATGAAGTGACCATGTTTTGTTTGTTCCATGTACAGGATTTACCCCAGCTCTCAGTGGTGTGATGAAAGATGTGAAGATTTTGGCATTGATCCTTATTCCTTTCATAGAAAATTCTGAAAATGGCATGCAGAGGCACCAAGGAAACACTCTGTGTTTGCTTTCTATGCCAGCTGCCTACTCAGTGAAGATAAACCCCTTATCACAGTGCTAAGCTGGAGATCCCCAAACAGGAAGATATGTATGTAGAGCCAATGCCCCATCATGGGAACATATTCCTCCACAAATGTTCTTTAAATCTTCCAGGATTTGCCACCAGTGAGTGATTCTCTCTTTCCTGTTATTATCCTCTCTGTTAAGTGTTATTGAATGCTTTGACTTGACTTTTCCCCTAACATTACATACTGACTCTTGGCCACTTCCATCCAGCCATCTCTGACCTTCCTCTCTATTTCAAGATAATCCTTTTATTATTTTGTGCTTTTTCTATGCTATTCACAGCTGTCTGACAGAAGTACTATACAACTTCATATAAGGATACATGACTAAAAAAGATTTTTCCCTGGAGTTCAGTGTTTAGACAGAAAAGCAGTTTGTTTAATAGCTTTGGCAGATTAAGGGTGTACACTTGAAAATTCAAACAGAAGATTTTATGTTTTAAAATTTGTGAAGTAAATGAGGTTTCTTTCTTTGTTGCTAAGAAATGGGATGCAGCAATTGCAGAATCTTGTTATAAGAATCTCCCTCTAGAGTTACTAACTCAGGTGCTACACAACATACATGAGAAATGTTTGGTCCTTGAGAAGTACAGGACTTGCATGACTGGTGTGCTCAACTACCAAAAGATATCATAAATTTGGCATGAACCATAAAAAAGCATTTCTGTGAACTCCAAGAGAAACAAGTGACTTTCACCCTCCAAGTGTGAGCTGTGAAACATTTGCAACTTAGGCACATGCCTTCCATGTAAGTTATAAACGTATTCAACAAAACCTTACATAAGACATGAGCCTATTTTTCTTTTGTCACTAGCAGGAAAATAAAAGAGGATGAGGTCAGTCTCTAAATGTCTCCCAACATGTCTTAAATTAAGGTGGTTGGGTGGAAAGCATTAAAGATGTCTGAAGGCTTCATTCAACACTACTGATGTCTATTGTCTGCCTCTTCACTCATCCAACACTCTTCTTATGAAGAAGTTTTAAAGAATGTAATAAATAGTGGAAAAAAAATCCCCTCAAATATTATAAATAACATACAATTAAGTAGCCTGCAATTCTATAGCTAGGTTATTGTCCTCTTTCGATTAGTATAAAATGTTTCCCCATTTCTCTAAAAAGGAGAGAAATTAATTAGATTTCTAACACATTTTAAGTCTTATTTGTTATCCACATACTTTACAGATTCCATGTGTTAAGTGATAGAAGACACTTTGTAATATGGTCTAAAGAGAAGAGAGTCCACTTGAAAAAGCATACAATGATCTGTAGTCCTCTGGTCCACAGACCTTGCACATAAGCTTTTGACTTCCCCAGTACTAAGTTGTTATAAGTCATGCTTACCTGTGGTTCCTGGAAAACAATCTGATATTTCTAGCCTGATCATTATCCCAGGTATCATTTAGCAAATTTTTTTGAATTACCTGTTATAGATTTATTTCTTTAAAAGAATAGCTATATTACAATATGTTCTCTTCCTGCCCTCAAGCTGAGAACATTAGACTGTACCTGCAGAAAAATTAAATTAAAGCCAGAGAAGTTGATTGCTTTTCCAGTGAAAGTATCATAAATTTTGTCAAGATACAATAGTAATTCCTAAACACATTCTGTTCTGTTATGGAGAAATCTACTGTAACCAAAAAACAAGCTGAAAATACGTTTTCATATTTCTTTTAAATAATTTCTATTCTCTTTTTCTTAATATTTCCTTGAAAACAAAATATTTTCAAAATATCTTAGGCAAAAAATCTTTACTTCAGAGTCTGCAAACTCTGTATGAACAGGCATTCTCTTATGGTTGGCAGAAAAGTTCAACCTAGCTTTAGGGTCTCTAGTTTATAATATTAAAATACCACATTTCTTTTGTATTTTCCATATGTAAAATTAAAAGAAAAAATTATGAAGTTCACAAGTATATAACAACTGAACTTGACAAAGTATTCCCTCAATTATGCTGTTCCAGAAATCTGGGGTTTGCTACTCCTCTGTAAGAATTTTTGTATGTCACTTTTAATACTCTCAATTATTTGTTTATTTAAAGCACAAGAAATCTTCAAATCTTCAGTGGCAGCATTTAATTATACCTTACCCATTTTTGAAGGTTTCTTTTGACACTGGGTAATGAAATTTGAACATCTTTAATGTAAGACCTCAGGAACATAAAAAATTTAGCCATAAGGTCTATTCTGTTTTCAGACAGGTACCTAGCCAGAAATATATTCTTGCAATGGCTCCATTGAAGTTTGTGGGTTTTTTTCCCTTAGGTATACCATCCATCACAGCAAATCCTTCAAAAATAAAAACCAAATGAACACAAAACACATTACACCCATCTTCTGCTATCTTGTCTTGAGTTCCAGTCATCATTTGATAAGCATTTTTTAACCACCCCTATGCCTAGTCATGTATGTACTCATTAGCAATGAAATTTTATTTGAGGGTCTAGTATAAAACTTAACAAACACTGGATGAATTTGTGCGTCCATTGACGGTCCATCTTAGGCTCACACATGAGGTCTTAAACCTGAATCCAAATCTAAGCAGAATTTTAGGGAAGTTTACAGTGTCTTCACCTACAAATTCTCAGACTTTTAACTCATTCATACAGGTTAAGAGATGTTCTGCCGGTCATTTTCAATTTCAGCTCCAAGATAATGAGTTCTCACAGCAAAAACCTCAGATAACCAAAGCAGGCTGAGCTCTGCTTAGGCATTTGTCTGCATGCAGGCAATATTACTCAGAATACTGATATTCAGAGCCTATGAGGCCAGATCCTGATGCCTGAACCCTTAGCAAGTAATATTTCCCTATTAATCACACTGAAGCAGGGGCATAAAAATATTTTCAAAAAAAAAGTACTTTGGAAATGGAGAGAGGAAAGATACATGTGCAGAGCACATGAATTTTGGTGCAGCAAAGTATTTATCAAATTCAGGCAGGCTTTTTTGAGTTCTCAATCTAAACAGAGTTGGTTTACTCTTGACCTCAGAAAGTTGTTAGCTGTTAACACTTATGGAAGTGCCATGTACCTAAGCTGACTGCTGGAGTGACCTAATTTTCTTTAAAACTAGGTCTGAAAATTATTTTTTATTTTACACCCTCTCAGCTTATGAATATAATTTTCAGAATCTTAGCAAGTAAAATACTTTCAGTAGAGGAGGTCATCCTTCTGGAGATACTACTATTTGAGCTTATGGCATTTTGCTGTTCTGCTGATGGCATATAAGTCATGGGAACAGCAAAAACAACCTGGGACATATTTGGTAACACTCTTTACCACCATCACTATCCATTTTCTTTTCCCCATGTTTTACTTCCCCAGAAGTTGATGACAATTAAATCTATGGATGAAAAGAACTCACCTCACACCACTCTGCTGTAATTATAACTTCGCTGCCGACTTCCAGATCTGACAGGCTCCGTCTTGTCTGCCCCTTGATGCTGTGGCATTTATTTACAATCTCAATAACATCTTGTGGAAAATGAATTGTACTAATGCCAAGGATCAGAGATTGATATATTGTGAATGCTAGGAGGAGCAGATATTGAAAGGTTCAAAATAAAGGACTACGATAATGGATAATTATGTTAATTTTTCAAAGATCTTTAAGAAGGTGACATCCTTTGCATGCCAAAAGAAATAGAAAAAAGAAGAGATTAACAATTAACCATAGAATGCAAAGAGAGGGAATAAACATGCAGAAGAACTGATGGATTTTTTTTTTTCCTCTGTCCAAATGCATGTTCTGATTTTTTTTTCTTTTACACCTGCACCCATTTATTGGAAACTTGATTATAAAACATTGTTCTCCAGGGAGCATAAGGTTTATCAGTACCATTTGTCTGGGTCTTCTAAAAGCAAATTGCAGATCAGTTCAAGGTGGAATGCCATATATACCTTAACCATACCGTGAGAACTACATTTTCTAGTTTGACAGTGCTTCCAAACTTTTAGCTCCATTTCTACATGCTTATGACTTCTCAATCCCAAACCAAGGCAAGCTCCAAAAGTCACCACAAGAGTTTCCTAAGCTACCCTTTTCCCCTCAAATGCCTTGGTTATTGCAAGAAGAAAAACCAGATGTGCAGAGAAGGTATCTTTGGTACACATCTGTTGCACCTGCCAGATGAAACTGCACAGCCCTTCAAAAAGGTCTAATTTCTGCATCTTCCTCCCTCCCTTTCTCCTGCCCTTCAAGTACAGCTCCTGCATGGGGACACCAGGTGGGAAGACCTGCTGGAATGGTTTATTTCTCTGATTTCATACTGTGATATCTTCATCAGAATTAGTGTTTTTGGAAAGGGAAGGATCATGGGCTACTTTCCTTTCATAAATGCATATTTGGAACAATATCTGCTTGAAGAGACCCCTTAGTACCTTGGAAGCTGTAGTGGTTGCCAGCATTCAGCCCAGAGGCTGACATTCCTCTTTCCAGAATCTTTTTGGCATCGTCATGTGCAATCCAGTTACCCTAAAAGTGTAGATGCCAAAACAATGCATTCTTTCCTACAGACTAGTGACATTTCTTTATGTGGAGCCTGTATAATGTGGGTGAGAATCTGTCAAAATAGTTTCCTTTATTAATAAACTTCATAAAACCTAAACAGAGCTTAGTGTTGTCTGTGTTATTCCCTCGGTGGAGCAGAGCAGAAAATGTTTTGCCTTGCCAAATAACACTGTTCCAGAAATGCCATCTCTCCAGAGCAGTAATCCTCACATTTCTTACTCATTTGGCAAGAACAATGAATTCTGAAGCAGGGTATAAGCTAAAAGAAGTTTCCAGTTCTCAAAATGAAAAAAACAGAGGACTTTCCAAAAGATATCAGCTTGTGCCATTTTCCTCTTTGGGAAGTTCTTTGTTGTATTCAAGGAACATGCCAGAGCCTGAGGCCGAACTCAGTTATGATACTGTAAATCAGGGTAAATCCTCAGCTGGCACTGGTCGACTTAAAGTAGTTTGTGTTTACTGTAGTGACCATGGTTCTGTCAATCAGATTCCCTCCTTATTTATGCTGTGTATATTACTTCCCTGAAGGCTTTAAAACCCTTTTTTGCTAGTTGTGTGTGGTAGGAACACAGTGATTTTTTTTTTATTATTTTATTTTATTGTAGGAAGTTAAAGAGTAATTTCCTGCTGCCTGCACTTGACAGGAAGTTTAGTACGATCCCATGCAAGCGCAGCAATCGGTGGCCTGTGAGAGACTTCACCACTGGCTGGGAGAATAGTTCTGGGGGAAGAGAAGTGCTGCTCAAAGAGGAAAGAGAGGTATTTCTCAAAGGCAGCTCACAAGACAGACACAGTTGCCAGCTATTACAGGACCGATCTGTGCGCAGAATCCCTCTTGTGCTTTCAGCTGCTGCTGCTCACCATGAATACACACAGACAAAGAGGAAATAGAAAAGAATCGAGGAAACTGAAAGTGCTAACGTATGCAGAAAGAGTGCAATGTTCCCAAACAAGACACAGCACCAGTGATCTTCTAAGCAGGCTCACCCACTGGACTGTGGCCAAAATATACCCCCCCTGAGTTTCAAGGGGTTTTTCTCATAAAGTGTCTGCAGTTTTGAAGACAAAGCAAAAAAAGTAAATCCTGTTCAGATTTTGGAAATTGATTAATGATTAAACATATTTAGATTGGTCCCTTTCAAAGTAGTAAAGATTTGCTGATGACACAGATGCATTCTTAAGGGAAGTGGATGTTAATTGCTGTCTAGACATTTTATTACTACGGTGGGGCACTAGTCATTGACCATCTCTCTCTTTTTTCCCTTTTTACACATTAAACTATAGGTCAGGCTAAATTGTTTGTTTGTTTCTGTAGAAGATAACAATGTGGTTCAGGGTGGTACATAACTGAGAACTTTGAGATACCAATCAGCAGCAGAAAAGTATCCAAGTGACTGAAGCACTACCATTTTTCAATATATATATATATATAAAAATTCAAAAATACAACTGTGTCTACTGCAATTTTAACAGATTCCTTCACACAGTGCAAACATTCAGCAAGTTCTTGCACCTCTACCTTTGTCCCTCTTGAAATATAGCAGAGTAATTGTTTAACTAGCTTCAGAGCTGGACAGGATGCTTTGACTTTGCATACATAAAATGTTTCAGCACACCTAAGTTCAAGCCATTGTCATATTTTGCTGAGATGAAAAGACTAATGACTATTTGTTCTGCTTGTCTAGTAAGCAGGCAGTTAAAGATTAATTCAGATGAAATGTAAAGCTCATCATCAATAGCCTTCAACACAGGAGAACATACTTGATGTCAGTTGGCCTGATTCTGATCTTACCCCAATTTTCCATCAGTATAAATCTGTTTCTGCCAAGCAGCTTGATCCTGATTTACATCAGGGTAAGCAAAACAAGACCATTGTTTTTACAGGCTTTACTTATGCTGCTAAGTGATGCTGATTTACTCTAATGAGAACATATCTGCACTTCTCAAGGTAGGTGAGAGCATTCACCGTAGTGGTTCTTCCTAGAGAAAAATTGAGGAAGTGATGGAAATGGAAGTACATTGGTTGAAAAAACACACTGCTGGTTCAAGTAACACTCTTGGGCAATGAAAAATGCAGAAGATGACATGACAGTGCTCAGTTACATGGTTCAAACTTGTCAGGCTTATTGTATTTTTAAAAATACATTCTCACCATTTCCCTTTATCATGCATTTGCCTCTCAGTTCTACTGTCCCTCAGCTTCACAATTAATGTAGCAAAATGAGATTCCTCAGTTTGGGAGTCTGTTTGCTTCTCTGACTATCTGACACAGATACAGAAGGACACACAATCAGGGAGAGCCCATGATATCCTGGTGCTAATAAGAAAGGTCGACCAGGTTTCATATTTTCTATTTGTACTTACTCCTCCTACATGTATCAGCACAGCAGCCTCACCTACTACAGAAGAGAGGGATGCTGTGAGGTTCAAGGCTTATAATATCTTTTTTTGTTAAATGTTACATTTAAAATCATCTTTAGCTAGACCTTTTCAGCAATGGAGTTTCAACTGCTTTGCTAAAATATCCATTGCCATTATCACCACTTTCCAAGAATGCAAAATGAAGAAAAGCACAAAGAAATGTATATTTTTTTTAGAAGAGACTATCTTTGAGGAAAAGGCATCTTTACCAAAAGAATATATAAATTGAAAGATCGTGTTTCAAAAATGTCATCTCCTGTGTTCATTTCCAATTTTGCAAGGGCTGTGGTAGCTTTAAACACATCTGACTGTGATGCCTTGGGAAGGCTGACCTGAAACAGAGACTGGACAGAGCTAGAGAATAAAGTAGGTATTTATTGAAAGGCCTCCAGGATCCACCTTGGGCAGGACAGGAGCCTGACCAAGGCTGCACCCAGGGTGGGCTTAGAATGGTCACAAAATGGACCACTGGTCATGAGATCTTACATTTTTATAAATTTTTGGTCCATTTGCATATTGGGGTTTAACTGTCCAATTACAGCTTCATGTTGTGAGGTCTCATCCTTGTTTTCTCTCTTCAGCCCATCGTTGTTTATGCTGTTGGGCTGAAAGTTGTCCTTGGTCCTCAGCAGGAAAAGGAATTGTTTTGTCTACCTACTCTGTGAAGAGAGCTCACTAGCACTTAATATGAGGCTCAGAACTACATCCCTAGGCAGCACAGAATCCGTAAATATGAAAGCTAAAGCTTAAGGCACCAACTGGTTTAGAAAGAGTGCATGAAAAGGATCACATAGTAAACCTAATGCCCACATATTCTACCAGCCTCCTTGTCTTTGCAACTTTCTCCTTCAGAGAACAGAAATTCTCTGATCAGAAATTACAACTCTGATGAGATCTTAAATTGCATCAGAGCCAGAACTGCAATACCCTACTCCTACAGCATTTTGAGAAACCAAGCTGCTATGTAGCATTAAAAGAATTTGTAAAATTGCACATAGAAGTTTACCATAGAAGTGTGAAGGACGTTGCTAGTGTTTTTGTGATAAAACCATGTAAAAACAGTGGTAATAATAAATTAAAGAAGGCTGAAAATAAATTTAAGTAGCATTTTAAGCAGATTTAAGATCAGGATTGTTTTCAGTGACTGAGGACTCCGAACTCAGCATGCATTGTGGGGATTTGCCTGCATTAGCAAACAGCAAATACTGCAAGTAATTCTTGCAGACTCCTAATCTAAACACAGCTAAACCAGTTGACTATGGTTTAATTTCTGTCAGTAATCAATACAAGCTGAACAGGCTGACTCCCCTGCTTCTTTTTTTCTCCAGGTTGTCATATTTTGCCTTATTTCAGACAATAAAGCTGGCAGAGCACTCCCCTGAAGTTTATCTGGCTCCTTTGGGCAGGACTGGGTCAGGGAGCCTATCTGGGGAGCTGCCAGATACCACATGGACAGAAGAAAGATGCTGGGAAGGGTTGTGACTGTTTCAGTAGGCACAGATTGATCTAGAAGATGTCTGTCTGTAGTCTATGGAATAGAGAGAGAAGTCCATTTCAAGGCTGCTGTGCATATATTTTATTATTAATATTATTAATTATTATAACTATGTCTTTTCCCACAATTCAGCACCCATATTGTCCCCCTCTGGCACAGACTGCCATCAGCTCATTTTTGCTGGCAGATCTCCAAAACCCTCTTCATAAAGTCAACTGAACTGATTTTTTTTAAAGTATATTAGAAAGCACCCATAAGAGTGCAATGTAATCTCCAGTTAGTGAACAGCACTTAGGGCAGTGCTATCTTCAACCAGACACCTTGTACCTGGAAAAGGTGCCTTAGTAGAAGAGACAAATATTAGACGTTTGCTCAGTTTTAGTAAGGCAAATTTTATATATAGCATTACTAAACTGCAAAACTCTGTGGGTTTAGATTTCATCCTGAAGGTTTCTGAGGGTATAACATGCAATAGTGGAAAAAGAGAGAGCAAGAGAGAGGAGGGAAAAATTCTTTATCCTGTAAATAAGTAGTAAAATTAATTATTTGCTGTTCTAATAAACAACCATGCTAGGCCTCTCTGTGTCAGTCCCCCAGTCATCACATCAAAGTTCCTGGTGTTAACTAGTCAAATCCTCAAATCTTAAACAGGATGTCTACTTTATTAAAGAAGCCCTTTCAGGTGAGAGAGAAGCATGTTTTGACTGGAAAACACCAATCATGTGTGGGGGCAGTCAGGGGAAGCATGGTGGTGAGGGTTGTGGGTAATACTATTCTCTAGATTATCTAAAAGTGAGGCTTTCTCTCAGATGGAAGGCAAAGAGGAAGTCACAATTTCAGACAGTTTGCACAGATGGTGACCACCCTCAGTCAACGTTCTCGTAAAAATGGCTGTGTACCTTTCTTTTACCCTCAGTATATACAGAGAGAAATAAAAAGGGGAAAGAAAAAAAAAGGTCAGTGCAAAAGTGCTTAAGAAGGCAAAATCTGTGTGAGTGCATGAAGGGAGGAGGAGAAGAAGAAAGAATGTCATTCAAGTAGCCCTGCTTTCTATATGTTTTTAAACTTGTCTTTCTTCCCTGTCTATCCATAGTGAACTTTTGAGCCTCTCATATCCTGAATACTTACCAGTACAAACTCTCTGAATATTAAGCACAGTACAAAAGAGGCAATAGAGAGAGAATGGTTAGAGGATGTTTTGGCCACTTTGATGGTCTCTAGATACTGAAGCAAGCAAGAAACTAGTTTTGTCACTGTACAAGGCAAAGCAGAGAAGCCTGAGCATTCAAATGATTGTTTTGCCCTCCATTCAGAAACCAGTGCTTACACAACACAGGTTCTTGGACAGAGCCAAAACCCACATTATTATTATGGACAGAGACAAAAAAAAAGCTGTACCTCTTGGTAGGTTACAACACAGCTTGGTAGGTAGCAATATTGTAACAGTGTTTAGAAGTAAACCAAACATCCATGCGGTTGTTCATTCACAAATAACATGATGGTGCAGCATGTGTAGTTGCTCAGGAATTGCTCACATCCCGTTTGTCTGATAGAGGTCCTTCCTTGCTGTGTCCGGCAGTGTAATCTGTGCCTCAGCACAGCCCTCCAGCACAGGGAGGGCATATGCAGTACCCAGGGCAATCAGGCTGCCCCTGGCCAGCATCTGGGACCCTGCAGGAAAATTGAACCTGCAGGCAGCAACTGGCTGAGGGTCTAACAGAGATTTGCTTTACTGGAACAGAAAGACTGTCTTGTGCACTCTGTTCACACAGAAAAAGAGGTGAGTTTGGGATGCTGAGTGTAGGTGACACTGAGGACACCAGATGAGCATGCTATAATATTCCAACCCTAAACACATTTTCTACTTTGGAGAAGGAAACAAGCCAGAACCATATTTAAAAATCTTAATTATGGGACAGTTTGATACTCACTTGCACTTGAAGGATATAGGAAAAATCTCAACAATATGTTTTAAAAGGTATTTTATGTATTATTTGCTGATCTTTCATATATTTCCAAACACTTCTTAATTACAGTTGTGAAATAAGCTCACAAAGATCTTACATTTCACAGAGTCATAGAATGGTCTAGGCTAGAAAAGACCTTTAAGGTCATTGAGCCCAACCATTAACAAAACTCTGCCAGGCCCAGTGCTAAACCTTGTCTATAAGGCTTAGAAAGCATCTTCCCCAGGTACTTTCCTGCCAGGCAGATTTCCAGACATTCTTTGCTAAGCCTGTGGCACTGCATGGAATTGTTGTGACCCAAGTGCAGGACCTGGCACTTTTTCTTATGGAACCTCAGGCTAGCCATCCAGCCTTTCCAGATCCCTCTGCAGGGCATTCTTGCCCTCTGGCAGTTGAACACTCACACCCAATTTAGTGTCCTCTGCAAACTGAATAAGGATTCATTCAAGCCTTCTGTCCAGGTTATTGATAGAGATGTTAAACAGGACTGGCCCCAGTATGGGCAACACCACCTGTGACAGGCCACCAGGCTACCTCCATTCACCATGACTCTCTGGACCTGGCCATCAAGCAAGCTCTTAACCCAGTAAAGAGTACACCTGTCTAAGCCACGGGCTACTAGTTTCTCCGGGAGAATGCTGTGGAAAACAGTGTCACATCCACTGACTTGTGGAACAAAATCAGATTGATCACACAGGACCTGTCTTTCATAAACCTATGCTGGCTGAGCCTTATCTCTTGGTTGTATTTTAGATGATGTATGATAGCATTCAAGATGTTCTGCTCCAAGATGTTGCTCAGTACAGAGGCCAGATAGGCAGGCCTGTAGCTCCCTGAATCCTCCTTCCTGCACTTCTTGTAGATGAATGTCACAATGTCCAATGGGACACTGTCCAGTGTCCACTGTAATGTCACAATGAGACCTCTCCAGCTAGCCAGGACTGCTGACAAAAGATGGAAGGTGGCTTGGTGAGCACTTCCATGAGCTCTCTCAGAACCCATTGGTGGATCACATCTGGCCCCAGAGTTTTTTGTATGTCTAAGTAATGTAGCAGGTCACTGACCCTTTCCTCCTGGATTATGGGGACTTTATTCTGCTCCCCATCCCTGTTTTCTGGCTCAGGGGGCTGGATCCCTGGAGAATTACTATTAAAGACTGAGGCAAAGAAGTTGCTAACTACTTCAACCTTTTCCTCAATCTTTGTCACTGTGTTTCCCCCTAAATCCAACAAGGGCTAGAGATTCTCCTTAGCCATCCTTTTATTGATGTTTTTATAGAAACATTGCTATCATATATGGCAGTAGCTAGATTAAGTTCTAGCTGGGCTTTGGCTCTTTTAATTTTTTCCCTGCATAATCACACAACTTCCTTGTAGTTTTCCCGAGTTGCCTGATACTTCTTTAAAGGTAACAAACTCTCTTTTTTTTCTTGAGTTCCAGAAAAAGCTCTCTGTTCAGCCATGGTAGTCTTCTTGCCTGCTGGCTCATCTTCCAGAAAACCAGAGCAGTCTGTTCCTGCACCTTTAAGACTTCCTTCCTGAATAGTGTCCAACCTTCCTGGAGCTTTGCCCTTCAGGACTGCCTTCCAAAGGACTCTGTCAACAGACTCCGAAACAAACCAAAGTCTGCCTGCTGGAGTCCAAGTTGGCAGTTCCCCTCCTTCTCCAAGAATCAAAACCACTATCATCTCAGGATAACTGTGCCCAAGACAGCCTCCAAACACCACATCACCCATCAGTCCTTTTGTTCACAAACACCAGGTCCAGTGAGGCACATTCCCTAGTCAACTCCCTCATCAGCTGTGTCAGGAAGTTCTTTTCCACACACTTCAGCAATCTCCTATGCTGAACTTACTCTCTGCTGTGTTTTACTTCCAGCAAACATCTGGTAAAGTCGGAGTCCGCCCCAAGAACAAGGGGTACCGATTGTGAGACTCCTTATAGATGCTTATAGAATGTTTTGTCTGCATCTTCATCTTAATTAGGTGGTTTATAAGAGACTCCCATGAGCATATCTGCTCTATTGGCCTTACACCTGATTCTTACCCACAAATACTGAACCCTATTGTCACCATTATTAATCTCTAGACCATCAAAACCCTCTCTAACAGCCAATGATACTCCACTGCCTCTCCTCCCTTCCCAATCCCTTCTGAAGAGTTTACAGCCATCCATTCCTGCACTTCAGTTGTGCAAGTCATTCCACCATGATTCCGTGATGGCTATTTTGCCACAGATTTCCTGCTGCACAATGACTTAGAGCTCCTCCTATTTGTTGTCCATGCTGCATGCATTGGTACAAATGTCCTTCAGCAGAAATTAGGAATAAATTTTGAATTTATGCATTAAACTTTGTAGCATTTGAAAAGGCTTTCTCTCAAGCCCTACACATTCTCTGTTGTCCAGTGCAGATGCCAGGAAGCGCAAAGTTTATATCCACCTATTTCTCCGCATGTCAACAATCTCCCCTTTCTGAAAAATTACTCACTTATCCAAAGCTGACAAAGAAAACACAAAGTCACTCCTGAGCCAACACATTAGACAAACAAGGAATTCCAGCTCAACTGCTTCACAAAGGAGGAGAATGGATGAGGTTCTATGAAGATTAATCTGCTCCACCAAATATGGTTCAGCTAAAACAGAAGGTCTTTGACACCAATAACTCAGCAGAAGACACTAGAAACCTGAAACTTGGTGGATAGCATGTTCTGTTGGTTTTGCACAGCTTGGTTTTTGGTAGTGGGGGGCCACAGAGGTGGGTCCTCGGGGAAGCTGCTGGAGGCTTCCACCATGTCCAGCAGAGCCAATCCCTCATGGCTCTGAAGGCAGACATGGTGCCAGTTAGAGAGGCTGATATTGCCTCTGTGATAACATACTTAAGAAGAAAATCAAAACAAAGGGCAAGAACATTTTTTCTAGTCAGAGAAAAGGAGGAAGTGAAAACATGTGAGGGAAACAACATGGAGGCACAAGGTCATTGGAGAAGGAGGGGGAGGAGGTGCTCCAGGTGCAGAGCCAAGATTCCTCTGCAGGCCGTGGCAATGATGATGGTGAAGCAGATGTGCCCCTGCAACCCATGGGGATCCAAAGGGGATGCAGATGTCCACCCACAGCCTGTGGGGAAGGTGCTCATGCTGGAACAGATGGATGCCTGGAGGAGGCTGTGATGCAGTGGGAGACCCAGTGGAGAGAGGGTCCCTGCTTCCAGGCTGGAGCAGCCTGTCCTTGGAGGACTGCACCCCTGGAAGAGTGGCCCACACTGCAGCAGTTTTGGGAGGACTGTCTGCCCATGGGAGGGACTCACATTGCAGCAGTTTTGGAAGGACTGCTGCTCGTGAGAGTGAACCCATGCTGAAGAAGTTCATGGAAAACTGTCTCCCATGGGAGGGACCCCATGGCACAGCAGGGGAAGGACTCCTCTCCCTAAGCAGCAGAAGAAAACCTTGGATGATGAACTGACATAAACCCTTACTCTTCTTGTGCTGTCAGTGGGAAAAGGGAAAGGGTTGGGGGAAGAAGAGGTGTTTTTAAGGGGTTATTTTACTTCTCATCATCCTTCTCTGATTTTGTTAGTAATAAACTCATTTTGTATTTCTAAATTGAACCTGTTTTCTCTTGGAGTATTTTTTCCAGATCCTAATCTCAGATCATGAAGTCTTCATTAAGTTTTCTCTCCTCTGCCCAGCTGTGGCAGGGGAGGGAGAGTGAGCAGCTTTCACAGGTGCCTGGCATTTGTCCAATGTCAAACTCCTACACTTGTCTATACAGCCTTGCAAATAAATTTTTGTAATGCATGCTCTAAAATAAAAATTAAGCTTCATGTTTGAAGTTACCATCTCCTTAGGTAAGAGATTAGGATGAGATTTACAGAGATCAGGATACACCCTACTGCAGGTTTCATGCAGAGCCCTGTTTCAAACCATGGGTGTTGGTGGACCCGCAAAAGAGCCAGTGCAACATTTTCCTTGTTTAGATAATGGAGAATCATTCTCTAGAAGGACCCCTAGGAAGGGGAAAGCAGAACAGAGCACAGGAGTTGAGCAGCTGGTGACCATAACAGTTTTTGTCAGGTCTCTTTGCTCAAAACAGCAAAAGCTGACAGGTCCATCAGAAAATTAAACTTGCAAAATTCATCAGCTTCTCTGAGACTTATGTACACAGCTTCAGTGGAATCATATGCTGAAGAAACCCTGGCAGGGAAATAGCCCCCAGTAAAAGCAACTAAAAACAAAATGAGACCAAGAAGAACATCCTCTGTATTGAACAGTTCTGGGTATAAGGAAAAGAAAATAGTGCAGCAGTCAAATAAATTTCAACCCTCCCTAATTTCTATGATTGCAAACTTCATATTTTCATTGGTTTATATCAGAGAGAGAATTAAAGCCCTTAAAACTCTTTAAACTTTTTTTGAAAAGTTTAAGTCTTGCCAAAGCACAGTGGGCCACAGTACAAAACATACAGTGTTTTACTAGGAAGATTTTTTGAAGTATTTTTCTAATTTTTGTGTAACGTGGGCCAGGTGTGCATGTTTCACTTCTTGCACACAGATTCACCCCTCCTTCTGCACTGGTACTGGTTCCATTGCTGAAAAGCCCCCAGTTGCCATCACACAAATGGTGGATAAGCTGATGATACAGTTTAAAGGCTAAAGTGCACCTTCTTTTTTAAGAGATGTGAAGACAGACCTCTCCCTTCTATGCCACCTAGTGCAAATACTATAAATTAAAATGCTGAGCAAAGGATTTAATAGAATTTGAAAGATTCACAAGCTGTAAGATTAAGATTCAAACTATCTGAGTGAGACACCACACAGTAGAAAGCATAGAGAGAGAAATCAGCATAATGTACAACATATCTGAACTTTCTCTATCTCTCTTCACTAGTTTCTGGGTATTGATTTACATTAGAATACCGTTCTTTGTTTTTATTGTGCTGGGCAACTCCTTCTTCCTGAATTATGTCTGGTTAAGACCTTTGTCTCCCTTTAAGATTTGTTAACCTACAATTTAGAGTTTACTTTTTGTTAAAAGCAAATAATTCACAGTGCTTTATTAATTACTGACTGAAATTTGAGCCAGGATTGGGAAAACAGCAGCCTTCTTTCCTGCTTACTAACATCAGTGGTCTTCTTCTGTACATCTGTAAACAGATTTGGCTTTTTAAGCCTTATCATTGGAGGATGACAATTTTTATTTGATTAATGAGTCCTCTTTTTAGGGCTTCAGAAGGAACATCAAGGTTAACACCAATAAAGTGTTGAAGACTTTTAATCTCAGGATGAAGAATTTTTACACACAATTATGCTGTTTTGAACTGCAATACTTTATTTAGAAATTGCCACCTCCTTTTGTATGCGGTTTTGGTACAGTTCCCAAATAGATGGAATGGCTTCTCAGACCTAGACACTAGTACAGGGCAGAATGGGGTCCAACACTAGTAGCAGTTTTGAGCTCAGAGCTAAACCACTGTTCACACTGTTTTGTGGAGAACATTCTTCTTCTCCTTCCTCAGTGAGCAAATTAGTAAATTCAGTCTAAAAGGGTGGGAGGGGGGAAGTGGGTAGAGTGGTCAGTAGTTTATTCTTCACATAGTTCTGTCACTAGCTGTATAAATATCTCAGACACTGAGGTCTTTAACAACTGAATACTGTTTTCTGACATGCAGCGGCTTTGGTCATGTATTGGGCTAGTGTGATGACGCAGTGCAGGATTTTACATGTTCCCTCTGCAGTGCACCCAGAAATACATGGATCTCAATGCCTTGTGTATTAACAAGACCACAGAACCCCAGAGCTTCCTGTGGTCCATCCATCAGAGGAAGACCAACAACCAAGCAGCTGTGTTCATTTCTGATGCATATGAATTCAAGGTTCTGATTATATTGCTCCATTTAGAATTCTGAATTAGCGGAGCACTGAGAGGAACAGACTTTTTCTACCTATCTAAAAAGGTAGAGATGGAGATCTATCTCCTTTGCATTAGACTTTAACATGTAGATGTCTATCTCAAAGCTAGAAATCTAAGCCCTCTACATTCAGTGGAGAGAAAAGGGTGAGGTTTATCTCATCCAAATATAGACATTTTAAAGAGATTGGATAAGCAATCTCTTCAGAGTATTTATTTGTATCCATAAGAGTGCTGTAAAAATTTAGCTTAAATAGTATACTTACTTTAGTCATCTAAGCTCTGCTCTCATAAACTTTCCCCAGCCTTCTGCAGTTGAGCACAGAGATCTTTAAATGAATTGTCTTGGACCACAAAATTTTCTGCCTAAGAAAACCTGCAAAACAGTCATAGCTTGTACAGATCTGTCTACTTCTCCTGCTCATGGCCTTTGAACAAGCTCATTTAACCTTTTTTAGGGTATTGCCAGAGTACACTGCAATCTGCAGAGCACAGAAGTCTCTTTTTATTATACATTTCAACTTTTGAAGATGTTTTCTCCACACAGGTCAAAGGGGTTTGAATTGATGGGAACTTACAATCTTGAAAGTCAGGTAATTCCAAATGCTCTAGTTCACCCTGCTACCATGAAATAATGTATTTAGACATGGGAATTAGAATAATTAGAGGGTGACTTCATATGTCTGCATAGGTAGGTTTCCATTTTTTTGCATTGATGCATTACTTCAGGATCTCATAGGCATTGATTCAAGATTTCAGTCTCATATACTGGCGTTTTAGAGGCTTAGGCAAGGGAAAATTCAAAATATTTATACAGATCACTAAGAATGTCTCACCCTATGAAGTATACCAGGGAAGCATATAATAGGTCTGTCACCTGCTAGAGCAGGAGAAAGAAAAATTAGAAGACTGAAAGGGAAGTTATGCAGTGGATGACATCCCAAAGAGCTATGCACTTAGAAACATTGGAGTGGCATAATTGTCTTGTGATGAAGGCACAGGAATGACAAATGTTATTAAGAAGCTATTTACAAATCCTTTGGTTATTAAGAGCAAGATTAGTTTTTACACTTGCACTTCAAAAGTATTTCCAGGCTGGGTGGACTTTGTGGAAAGGCATAAAATACTGGTTTAGCTTAGTCAGCATTACTGCTTTTTGTTTTACTGTATTTGTTGGTTACAACAATTACACAAGGCTTATCACAGAGAAGGTGGTGTGCACAGGTGCAAGTGTGCACATGTGAAGGAACCCACTGGCTAAGAGCATCTAAAAACAAAGGGTGGCTCTGATCGCTTTTAACCTCAGCCATAGCAATGAAAAATGAAGAGGAACTCCAAATTCCCTGAGAGAGGTACAGAGAGGGAGAGGGTACTCTAACCCACTAGGCTTGAATGCAATCAACATCTTTCTGAAGGTGGCAGTTTGGGTTTTATTCTGTATTCTCTTGTGTAATTCTGCAGTTTGCTTATAACCCAACACCTTATCCACTTGGGCTTCCAGTTGCAAGCTTTCTGAGTATATACATATATATGTATTATGTATATATATATATGTAAATGAGAATGTGCATAGTGTAGAAGCAGAACCAATGTTTATGCACAATGCTTTTGTGTGTCTGTCTATAAGAGGCATAAAAGGGTACAGCTGGGCAAGCTAGCACATGCAGAGCAGTGGGATGGCACAGCATATTGAAGGGGGGGGAATTGGTGTCCATTCAGGCATCTATACTTCAGCCAAGTGAGTGTGCTGAGCTGCCTGCTGTGGCTGTGGCATCTTCAGCTCACCTCGCTTCAATGTCTGCGTCTAAGGAGGGAGATGATGAGTTGTGGCTCAATGGGCCTACTGCATTATCATGAGGCACTCCTGGAGTTCTTTTCTTTAAAAGAATATGGGTAATTATAGAAAATAATTTGTCCATACAGACAAGGCATCTGTAAATAAATTTTAAAGTGGCAGTGTTCCATACACATAGCCAGCTACCACAGGAAATCTGGGACCAGCATTCAGATATGGCTCTTTCAGAGCCAAAAGTTATTTCATTTTCTGAAGCATGTTTTCCCAGTACTTGTATATTGCTGCTCTGCTGTTTCCTTCACCCACCCACCACTTTATTTTACATATCTAATACATGACATTTTAAGGCCTTTTCACTTCTTTCAACTATCCTCGTAAATACCAAAAATAAAACAACAAACACAATGCTCCACTGTATATTAACAATATGAAAAATATGATTGTTTTTACCTTTCCCACATAGGGACAAAAAGAAGGCCTCCGAGTTAGGGAAGAAGAAGAAAAAGAATAAAATTCATCTACCCAAAATGCTTGTGAGTCAGAGAATCAGCAGAGAGTGCAGCTGGATGGTCAGAGACAGAGTGTAGTAGTCACTGGCTCAGAGTCCCAATGAATACCAATGACAAGTGGAGTCCCTCAGGGGTCCATATTGGGACCAGTGTGATTTAATATCTTCATAAATTATATAGATGAAGGAATCAAGTGCACCTGCAGCCATTTTGATGATGACACCAAGCTGAATAGTGCAGTTGCCACACCCTGGCTAACTGAGTTGGGCATCTGAAGTCACACAGTTGACTTGATTCCTTCTTTCTGTTTCATGAGAAAACACTGAAAGCAGAATTCTCCTTTTTCTGTATATGTTGGCAACACAAAGGAGCTAACAGTATAAAAATGATGTCTTGAACATGATTAGCAAATTCCTACCAGCCTCACATGGCACTGGAGCTGACCATATGCTACAGTTAGAAAACTTGTGAATAAGAGTCAAGACTTTGTACATTTTAGGTGTCTTAAAGGAGAAACATAAGCAGAAGGCTCTGCAGTCTTAGGGAATGGACTTGGAACAGTGGAAAATGCTAAAGCACAAAAAAAAGTAAAAAAAAGTCCTAAAGATCAAAAAAAAGGAAATAAAATGCTGTCATGAATTCCATACTGATTTAGAAATAGAAAACCATACCAAAAACAAACACAAAGAAAACAAACAAACAAACAAACAAACAAACCTAAAAGGTCTATTCAGAAATGTAGACTGAGCCCCAGTACAACTAATCTGTTACACATCCCAAAAATTATTATAAATTGGTATTATAGGTGTATTATTATAAATTGGTTTCTTATTTATTTTTCCTTGCACAGCCTTAAAAATCTTTTAGATCATGTTTTATTATTTAATATTATTAGGTCTCTGCATAAGATTATGTATTAAAATGTTAACATAGATTATACTAACTAGGCTGTCCCACCACAGGCCTTTTAGAAATGAGAATACTGAAGCACAGGAGGACTCTAGCTTTCAAACACACACAATGGAAGTTAGTAATATCCAGGCAAGAAGCAGAAACACAGATTCCAATCTAAAGATCACTGAAGTCAACTGGAGTCTTTCTCTTGACATTAACGGGTTTTGGATCAAACCCTGAATGACCTGTCCACAGTCACACAGCCCATCAGAGAGAGAAGGGAAACAGGAGACTGCTACCCAAATTACTTTTTCCAGTGAAACTGACTGGATGGCAGGAAGCTAAAAAACTCCCCAGAGGTATTATCATAGGCCCTGACCTGTGCTACACATTTTCAATGACACTTTTTCATAAATGAAAAAAAAAGGGTTCATTGCTCTGATTTTCTGAGGTTATTTTCCTTTCCAAATCAGGTACATATCTTAGAAATTTCAGAAAATTCTAGTCTGAAATGTCTGCTTTAAACAGAGTAATTTCTGAGTGCTGTGAACAGTAGCAGGCTTTTTGCTGCTTTCCTACCTTTATCTAGTAAAAATTGGGGGCTGAGACATGAATTTTGGTCCATCTTTGAACAGCCCCCTGAGTTGTGGCCCAAAGTGATAGATCTCCAAACAGTACCTGGAAACAATGCATTCTTTTAGTACTAAAGGCTCACATATATGAGAAAGTCAAATTTTTATACTGGTAAAAGAAATCTAAACTGTGTGTGTCTGTGTGCAAATAGATATATATGTTGATATGAAGTATAAACAGAGGCATATCTTCAAAAATAGAATTAGAGTCATTTCACTATTCAGGATGAAATAAAAAATATTCTTTTAAATACTAAGACAACATTTAATTTAAGTGCAGGGCTCTGCACCAACTAGTAATATCCTAATTTCATACTTCATCATTTAACACAATGCAACCAGCCAGACTTTAACGTAGCACAGCAATCTGAACATTCAAATGCCTGGCAACACTATTGTAAGGCTCAGCCTCTTATTCTGTCTTTGGAATAAATGTTATCCCCCCACAAACTAGACAAAAGTTTAGATTAGATATTTGAGATGAGAATTTCTGTGTTTTATTTCTCTCTCACTCCTTGTATTTTTTCCATTTTTTTTAAAGCAGCAACCAAAAATGTCTGGATTCTGAGGTTTTTTTTAATTATTAGAAAATGGGAATAGTGACATAAAGGTATTTTTACTTATTAGAGCTTCTCTTGTGTTTGTTTGTTCACCTGATGTCTTTCTTTGTGTAATGCCTTCCTAGCAATACTGGCAAATTGTTTCTGAAGAGCTACAGAGAAGAAAATGCTTTGATCTGATAGAAACACATCAGTGTAATAGCAGTAGATACCTTTTATTTTCCAGGCTTTCAATGCCTCCCTTCAATTCACAAAACACACACTCAGTGATTAAAAATTCCTGTCATTTTTTTGTTTTAGAAACTGGGAACCTACAACTTTAAAGTGTGGCAAAGTAAATCTTCTGCCGGAGTGATCAAGGAATTATGCTATTGTGCTGCCTTTATGTTTTCCACAATGCATAAAGCATCACTGTCCTTAATTGTTCTTTCATCTCACCCATTGACTTGAAATCAGCATTGCTCTCCAGGAGCAGTATTAGCTTGAGAACTGGCAAAGAAAAGCAAAGAGGCTTAGCATACCTCAGCACTGCAGATTAAGTGCCTCTTCAAAGATGTCACCCCAGATGTGGCAGGCTACATTCCTACTTTCCCCTGGCAACAGCTGTGGAGCCACATCAGTGCTACTGCCTTATGTTCCTGAACATTATGAGAAGGAATAAAAGCTGCCTTTTTAATGGCTTGAGTTTGTGTTGGAGGCATAATTTTCTGTTTACTTTTCAAAAGGGCAAGCCTTCTTGTGTTTTTACTGCTGAAAGATAAAGATGAGTTGACGTCCCACAAGCAATGCTTCCTTTTTGGGCTATTCCATGGTGTAACCTCTATTGGTTTGGTTCATTGTTCCATTCAGGGACTGCAATGTCTCTTTCACTAAGCTGTGATTACAAGCAACTGCTTGCAAATTCTTTAATGTCTTTAGTAGATTTCACTTCCAATTAAAAATGGTCAGTGGTGTGCATTACTGCAAAGTGGGCTGAAAACAGCCAGGCTGCAGGTAAAGCAGGTGCAGCAAAAGGAGGGTTCCAGCATTGGGTGGGATTGCTCCAGCTTCATCTGGGGTGGGATTGTTCACACATGGGAAGAGAATGAAAACTTCACAGCTGCATTATGCAAGGACAGCAACATCTGCTTTTTCTTGTATGCCTCGGAAAACCCAGGCAGGGCTCAAATTGTGACCAAGAAGTAAAAGTTTCTGTAGCCATCCAAGGCTACCTCTCTTCCACTATTCAGTTGTTACAACTCTGAAGAGTAAGTGCTGCTAGTAAAAAACACTCACTCTACCTTACTGCTTTTGATTGGCTGCAATTTATCTGTACTCTATAACAGCTAGTATGTTGGATTCTGGGGATAGCCAAAATTTCCAGGGTTTGGATCTGTTTTGGGGTTTTTTCTCTCTTTTTATTTTTCTTTTTGGAAAGGGAACACTTGATGCATTGCAGTTTAGGGGTTTTTATGTCTATGTGAGCCTTTTATTTCAAAACCTCTTACATACACCATTCAAATTCTATTGTAAAATGTAACATTTTCCTCTGAAAACTCCCCTTACCAACACAGGTATTGACCCATCAGATCTTGAGTCTCTTGTCCAGATGTGTATTGTCCCTTTCCTCTGTCAGTTTCCTTAAGCTTTTTTCCTTTATATCAGCCCTGAAATTTTACCTTTTCTGCTAGGCAGCTTCCTTTAACTTACATCAGTATTAGATAGTCTCATTGATCTGTCTGAGGGATTCTACATTGCTAATGTCTGGATGCCTTTTTCGGCTGACCTGTCTCAGACTATAGACTGTATATTTTTTGTAGCAATCACCACAACTCCATAATTCAACACCCCGTTAGTGCATACAGAGCTGGTAGAAATATATCCAGAGCATAAGTAATCCAAGATTAGTAGTTTTCATGCAGCTAATTGATTGACTTGGAACCTAGCTTACAAATTTATCACATTTAACACTCACTTGTGAATACATGCCAGTCATTGTCAGAGAGGAAAATGAATTGCAGAACCCTCCGGTGTAATCCTCTTGAAAATTCATGTTTCCACGCCTACATAATACAAGGGACTAACCTTCCTGCAGGTTACAACAGTGTATCTAGGAATAACCTCAGAGGAGAAGGTATAAGTAGATTTATGCCCTCTACACTATAGTACAGTAACACAATTTTAAAAGTGTGACCTATTCATAATTCTCAGAACATTGTTTTTATAAGTAGCACCTGGATGTTGCTGAATGGATCCAGTTAATCTCTGTATGGTTAATAATTTATTATTATATGTGTATAATACACAACTATTTTAAGGTTCACCTTGATCATAGAGGTACGAAAAAAATGTCTTATTAGGAGGTCTCTGTTACCCTGAATTGATTTGTACTGTAGCTAATGAACAAAATGCAATTTTGTTTATAGTCTGTGTCCTCTACATGTAGGTCATTCCTATGAATATCCTGGCTATTAAATGACATCAATCCTACCTACCTATTTAAGATGCAGGATAAACTAAAAGGAATTTAGTATAAGAGTAATAATTTAGGACAGGCAACTGGCGTTTATTGCCCACAGAGCATTGGCTGTTTCCTCTGCTGTAGGGAACTAGCTCTGAAAGCAGCAGTTTTTTTGTGAATTTCTTACAATCCACAGATATTCAAGTCTCTTGTTAACGATCAGACTATGAATGCTTGCAAAAGGGGCAGAACCTTATCCTACTGCTACATGAAACAGAATAAAAAGACATGAGTGAAACACAGTTTTCTTCCTAGCTACATCTCTCAATTGAATAATGCAGGAAGGATTACATGAGTATGTTGTGACTAGGTGGCCCATGATGTCCACAGAAGAATAATACATTAAGTCATTTGTAAAGAAACCACATTATTTTAATGTGCTATGAATCATCTCTTGACTGGAAAATTCTTGATTACTCTTAATTTAAATTTTTTTGCAGATCTTATTTTTCTGCATACAAAATAATGGCAAAGTTGTTTTGTGATCATCCAAATGTATCTGTCCCCACTGTAGTATCGGAAGACCATAAACGGGACTTCCTAGGAAAGAACCATCCTCATCCATAACAACAAAAACCTCCATGGCCACATATGACTTTCATCTTAGCATGTAAAGGTCTTCTATGTCCAAATTGTCTCCAGTGCAACTACACAGGAAAGATACACAGCAAGCCTCCCATAAGTAGCATGGGAAAGTGATACTGGAGACATAGACTGCAATAGTCTGCTAGGCAGAGTCATACACACTCCTGGTGAGGATATTAAGTGCACACTGAAGAAAACTGTACAAAAGCTCTCCAGAACAGGAGAAAAATAGAAAAGCATTTTTCCTCATCACTCAAATATTGCCCTGAATTTACACCAGAGAAAGGTCAATCACAGATAAAGCAGACACCACAGAAGAAACAACATCCAATAGAAAGGATATTACAAACAGACATGAAAATACTGCTAGGGAAATCAAAGAAACCAGGATAGAAATCTTTAATTCTGAAAATAAAGGACATTAAATCAGGCCAAGAAACTAGGATCAAACAAATTGACAAGAAAACCTTTAGTACCATAAGCATACAAAGAAGTTCTTTCAAGGTCAAAGGAAAAAATATGTCCCCCTTCTGCCTTTTATTAAGTGCATGCTTGGTGCTTTAACAAATTGCAGCAGTTTCTTCCCACACCTCACCTCCCCACACATCATCTTCTAAAAGGTGTCATATTAAAAATATGTAAACACAAAAGTTCAGTCATGAGAAAAACTGTGTGCTAAAACTACTGCTTTATAAAATTCCTATAAAAATGGGATAGAGTTCTAGCCACAAAATTAAGCACACTGAAAGCTTTTATCTATATAAAGCTACCACGTGCTTCCTTACCTGACTCTGACACAGGCCACGGTAGTAGCTAATAATTTTCCATAGCAATTCCTATCTCTGAGATAAGAGACAGAGAAGCCATGTGTTTTCTTCAGACTGGCTGACCAGAGTCAACCAGCCAGCACACATTTATTTTCCCTTGTTTTCCTCAGATAATTCAAATTACATCTATGATCTCTTAAATGGGAAAAAAGGAATGAGAGTGGGGCAGGGTGTACAGACAGACAGAAAGACAAGGGAAACTTAGGAAGAGAAGTAGTGGAAGAAAAAAGTATGTTCAAGATAATGCAAGAGGAGGATGTTGCTCTCAAAGTTTAAACAACCTACATGGCTAGGCTAAGTGGATTTCTTCAGTTATTTTAATTTCTTTTTTCTGTGTTTTACTGTCTTCTGAATAAGCTATGGGAGGCCTACTACACTCTGGGAAGAGAGTGATTGCCAAATACATAAAGCTGAGAGAGTGAATATGAGAAAATGAAATCATATGAAAGTTCAGAGACTAGAAGGAGGAAGCAGAAAACAAAGGTGATATCATAACAGAGAGATCAGAGAAAAAAATAATAATGATAGGAATCGGTATGGATGTTCAGGACTTCCTGGACCAAGGCACGATAAGTGAGCCACAGAGTGCTTTCGCAGTGAGTCTGAGAGTATCAGACCATCTAGATCTGCAACAGTGTTGCAGGCTAAATTTGATGCACATGCCTAGTGGGTCAGAGACAGCCAGGAGACTTTAAACTCATGGAACATGATCCAAACAAATGATCTGTGCATTCACAATGCTCTAACAGAGACTTTGCATCCAGTGGCTCCCACGCAGTTATGGTTCTCACCAAATTATACGGTAAGAGAGAGAGAGAGAGCAAATTATATGGAGAGACCAAATTCTTCTTTCCATTTTCTTGTGAAAAAGAGTTTCCAGAAACCCATATGCCTGCAGAAACCTTAAGAGGGAGCACAACTGATAGAGGTAATAGAAGGGTGAAGAATGAGTGAAGGAACTTCACCTGCTGGAGATCAGTATCTCCTCACAGTTAGTGAGGGCACTTACTGAGATCAGAAGAGGTGATGGCGGAGTAGAAAGAGCAGCAATAATGTCTGTATTATCTAAATACCTACAAGTAATGCACTGACACACATCTAAAGGATCAGAGAAAAGAGAGAGCAGAAAAAAGAATTAAAAAGTAAAATGCTGGGCTATGACAGTATTTCCCAGTTGCATTCAATTCCACGTGGCTTATGAAACCTATTCCTTGTCAAATTCAGCATTATTGATTTTTTGCAAATAATTCGCTGCCTGGGTCCAATTTTACAAACAACCATGCCAAGTGTAATGCAATTGGTGAATTCTCAAAAGGTGCAAAACCAAAGTAGATGGCTCCACCACAGCCCTGTCCTATACTTTAAAGGCCAGTAGGGTGAGGATAGATAAGGTCAAAAACTATGTTGCCATTCCCAGTAATCTGGAAATGCAGTCTGGCTCAAAGTTAAAGAGCTCTAATTTGCAGTGGTGTACAGCCAGGATGGAAAAAAAAGGGAAAGGAGAGAGGAAATGTTCTGTGAGCCAGTTATGCCTTTTACTCACCAGTTATCCCATTTCTTGTCTGGCACAGTTAACAGTTTGGTCTGGTGAGAAATTAGTTTTTGCATTGCCCTTTGAAAGATGTGGTGTGAAAGCACTTTATGAGCCATGTGTATTAGTGTTCATATTTGTGTGGGTCTGTTGAGTTTTAATCAATCAGCCTTGTTTCAGAAGACTTAAATTTTGCTCTCATTAAGTATGTGTGAGTTTTGTGTGTGTGCAGGCGCATATATTTATCCCTGTCAGCATTCAGAAAATTACATGCCCCTAGTTAACATATAGTACAGTACTACAAATTCTCATGAATATCACTTATCACAAAGGATAAATTCATCAAATGGAATGGAACAGAAACTTTTCTCATTTTCAAGCAACTTGCCTCTGTTAAACACACATATATTTGCCATGTTTTTATATTATGCTTGTAAAGTATAACTGTTTCACTTACCAATTGCCCTGTATTTCCAGAGTCCCTGACAAAACCACTGTCCAGAATTTCAGACATCAAAATGTCTCTGAAACATATTTAGAGCTGCAAAACTCTGATCAATGTAAAAAATACATTGTTCTGATGCAATGACTTTGCTCCAGTGGACAACAGCAGTCAGTGGGAAGGTTTTAGGTAAATACGTAATCCCAGCAAAAATATGAAGGGCAATAAAGCAAATGCTAAGTAAGGTTTCAAGTTTTTATACTGATCAAATTGAAGTTGCCCCTCTGTCATGTCCTAACCCACTAAAACTTATATAACTTGTCTCACTAAAAAGCGCAAAACCTCCACCAACTCTTCTGTCCTTTTCTTTCTTCTGTACCCCTTGTAACCTTTAGTCCTTTCATTCTTACTTTGGGCTACAAGGGTATAAAACCTGTAATTAACAACTTCTTTATTGCCTCTGCAATAGTAATTACCATGTATAGCCTTGAGGTACTAAGAATAAAAAATAATTTTCCTCCCCCTGCCCCTTGTATTTAACTAGCACTCCACAGTTATTATTAGAATCTTGCCAAAACTTCACCTTTCACAAGAACCTTTTGATAAAAGTGCAATCCCCACACAGTGACCTCTGCATGCAGCAATCAATACTTATGCTGTAATATTTCCCCTTCTTGCTGTTTCAGAGCAGCCTTTAAAAAAAAAAACAGGCTGCGAAGAGATTAGATTATCAATTATCATGAAACTGTCTGCAACTTCAAAGGGCTGCAGAGCAAGGGAAACCATAGTTTATCAGGACTGTAAGCGTCCTGCAATTATCTCTCATGTCACCCAGATGTAGAGCAGTAGTTGGGGGAATAACTTGGGTCTGTGGTGAGAGACTGGGTTGGTGGAAAAATATAAAAGCAGCATTTTCTTTGGAACATGAATCATTGGTTTTGGGTCAGATATTGACAATAAGTAGGATCTTGAATGTGTTAACTACGAGCAGCTCGATCCAATATACTCATGTATCTATGCAGCGTGAGCATTTTATCAATAAGCAGACACGGGACACTTTCTTTTTCCCTGAAACTCCAATTTTTACGTAGGTCAACAGATTGTTAATAGCGTGTCAAAGAATGATGCATTGATAGTCAGTAAAACTGCAAGATGTTTGTTCTCAGTCATTCCCACAAGTATTAAGCCTATGGGTTTGCACAGGAAAACAACTTCACAAGTCAAGTAAAACACAGAAGTTTGGAAGCAAAACTCCAGCTACTGACATCACTTCCTGATGCAATATGGCATTTTTGTTTGGTCTTGTTTTCCAGTGGGATTCATGAGGCTCCAGTTTGACCTGTGATATCTTAAGCCCAGGAACAATGGAAAATTAATGTAATGTTTATTAATACATAGAAAAAGCCTCTGGCTATGCAGAGCACCAAATCAAAACAATTAAAGTAGCATGTAGTCACAAGTCTGGTTAATGTGCAACTTTCTGTGTCAGGATATGATATACTGAATGAAAATAAGTTCATAAAGGAATTTCACTTAGTTATGTTCCAACTAGGTACCCCTTTATTCCTCAGAATACTTAAGCCAAATACTTACCCTTGACCATGACTCCACAAGGACAAAAAAAGTATGATTAACAAAGCTGGACAATTTTATTAAGCATAAACAGGACTGGTCCTGTTAAACATGTGTAACAAAGAGGAGGAAGTGCAATATTCATGTGTTCAACTCACACAACATGCAACGATTTCAATGCACTCCAGAGCAAAGGAGATACTAACATGAAGTTTATATATAATAGGCCTTACTGTACCACAGACATATGGTGACTGATCCTACCTCCAAAAATGTGAACAGGTGAAGAAAAACAGAAGAGAGACCCAACTGGCTTGACGTGGTAGAACAGAGTTAGTAATGTTAGGAGCATTATGTTCTTGCTTCCCTTTTGTTTCTTCCCAGTTGTTTCTCTAGTATATAGAATTTACATTTCTGTTATTCACATTTCTTCAGGATTACTTATCACCCAAGAGAATGGATAATTCCTGCGCTTAAACCAAACATCTACATCTATGATTTCCTCATGCTTTTAGACAAGAAAATCGTAATGGTGGAAAAACCTAAACTTTGGCCAAGCCAGGAAGATTAAGACATTATAAACTGTGTGCTGAGTGGAATATCTGGACCCTTTGACCTTTTTATTTCTTGTTGAGAACGAGGCCCTATATGACAGATGGTGGCATTTTATGCTTTAAACAAAAGTTCTGATGAGTGCATCTGACAAAGAACTAGAATTTAGTTCCTCTCACAAGAAACTGGGATGGAAAAGTAAAACTCTTCACAATGTATGTGTTATTTCTATCTCTAGGTGGCTGTTAACTAGACAATGTAGACTCTTGATGGCCCTCTGAGGACCTGCTGGGCATAAAGCACAATATTTCAAATAAGTAGTAAATACAGAGGCTATGCCCCATTGCTTCCTAGGGTACGTGGTAGCTATCCCATTAAATGTCTCTGATGGCCTGTTGAAGTACCTAGAGTTCAAAGGGTTGAAAAATATGAGAAAAAAAGGGAATCAAATCAATTTTTTTGTGGACAATTTCATGGCTCATCTTTCCACAGCTGTCATCTTGCCACCTGCAGGTTTTTAACCTACTTCTCTCCAAATAAAGTAGCTGTAGCTGAAATGTAATCCACTGATTCCTCATACAATTATAGGGATAAGTTTAACCTTGTATATGCTGAGAGTCTACTCTTCTGAGTTGGTCTACATTTGGTCTTGTCTAAAAACAATAGTGGCAGGGAAGGATATCCCAACTTTGACCACTGCATGCTAAGGACCTTGAAAGATTGCAGGATAGTATTTGGTGTGAGCTATTGGGAACAGGATTGGACTTCTTGTGTTGCTCATTTTTCTTTAGACCTCATGAGTTCCTGTGCAGAGTAGGGCGCTCCTATGAAAAAAAAGCTTTTCTTCCTGTTTGGAAATGTGTGTGGTTTTCCCCCATCTGACACTGATACAACCTGAAATTTATTTCCTGTGTTGGTAGCTGAAAAAGAAAACATTTTGAAACATACGCTGCATTTAGAGTCAATATGCAGAGAACTATTTTTCCTTAGTCAGAGATAACTTTGACTTATTTATATGTATGCTGCTCTTTATACTTAAAAAAAAACCCTTAAGAAATACTAAAATTTTAAAGATAGGCTTCCTACAAAGTTATATGACATTGCATCCAATCTTTAGTGATGTCCTAGTGCCAGATGAAACAGTTTTCTGGAGGAAAAAAAAATGCAGTTAATCAGTTTAACCCACTTAGGAATTAACTTGAGCATCTTATTGTCACAGTTAGCTCTGAAGATTGTATTTTTTTTTTTTTTTTGCCAGTGTTAACAGCAGATCCATAACTATTTCATGTGTATTTCAGATGAGAAAGGTGGAAGATATCTCTTTGTAAAATATGGTATATCATACCTGTTTGTAGAAATGCAGGTTGGTCTTAATTGGGTCAGGCTTCCTTTTTCTACAAGAATTGCAGAAGGAAGATTCTTTCTAGAGGAAACACATGTGCATTCTTGTAACAAAATTAAATGTTATTTCACACCTTCAGCATTTCAGACAGTCAAGGAAACGAGCATTTGTCATTTAAAATTGACTATTTTCATGTGCTTTTCTCCCTACTTTTTCCCTCAGAAGGCAGTTAAAGAGGCTGGAAACAACACTCTGCAATCTCTGGGCAAGTCTTGCTTGCATCCTGAGCTGGACAGAGCCTTTACAACTGCCTAATTAGTCTTTAAATTAATCTCAAGTCTGTACTTCTGGGGCAAAGCTTGAAATCAATGCCACGTATCTAAGTATGAAACAATCTCAGAGACATAAACTAGACTCTTCTGAGGTGAAACTGTACCAGATGCTGCACTTCCACCTTCAGGGCACATCGGAGTTATTCTGAAAGAAACCTCCCCAAAATGCACATAGCATGGGTGCCAGGTGCTCAGCGTCAGCTGTTTCCTCCATTTAACCCCTCTGTGCTGCACTATTTGCCAAGACAGAAATTGTCACTGTCTTTTTCCAGCTTCCTAATACACAGGAGCAAGGACCAGTCTGAGCACTGTTGCATAGTTTGTGCTGCACGTGCTCATCTAAGCATAGGGACAATTAAATATAACATTTGACATAAACAACATCCCCGTGGAACAAGGACACCTTGATAACCAAACTTTTATTTATGTAACTGTAGGGTGATATAAATCATCAGGCTTTGGGGATAAAAGCCATTTGTTGTCAAGCCTCTGTCTAGTGTCTGGCTCAGGGAGGCCCTGATCCATGACCTAACCTCTAGGCACAACTAAAATACAATTAAAAGAACTTGCCTAGCCACTGGGCAAATAGGAGAGAAAGATGGCTCCGGCCCTGCAAGAACATACTTCTCCTGGTAGTAAGGGGACTGGTCTTTCATATTAGATTTGTTTAGATATCAGGAAACTGAGTATCGACATCCACACATTTCCCCTCATTAAACTATTGCATGATCTGAACTCTTGACAAAGAAATGATCCTTTAGAGAGAAGTTTACTGAATTCAAAAAGCCAAGACACAAACAAGAAA
This sequence comes from Cettia cetti, assembly GCA_013401135.1. Taxonomy (NCBI): domain Eukaryota; kingdom Metazoa; phylum Chordata; class Aves; order Passeriformes; family Sylviidae; genus Cettia; species Cettia cetti. Next base: position 53,616 of record VZUI01049838.1, read on the forward strand.
ATGCATTCGATATGGTCAACAAACAGTACAGCATAAGCTTTAAAATATAATTGGGGCCAGCTGGTAGAAGCAGCCACCACTTCATTAAAGTAGAGGTTTACACCTTAAGAACATGCTTTAAAGTATCTGCCTTGGTACCTTCCTTGTCTGTCACATGCAGCCATCCCAACAGGTTTGTGCAAATGGAGGGTTTGTGTATTCAGCACAAACACGGATGTGCTCTTTGCAAGCTGTAATCCTATATACCAGTGTATGATACTTTTGCTGCCCCAGGTATTTGATCATTCAAACTAAGAAACCCTTAATTTTTTGCCCTTCAGATAATTTCCTCGCTGAGCTGGCTCAAGCTTCTTCTGAACCTCTAAGATATGCAACAAAAAATTTAGCATCAAGTTAGTGCTAGGTTTCTCATCTCCCTGTGCAGTCAATGGATGAGCTGCTAATGTGAGTCGTGCTGCTTGCCAATTGCAGAAAGAAAACAGAAATAGAATTAAAAGAAATTTAACAGACAAAAAGGCATTGGAGGCTCCAGTGCAGCACCTGTAGAAGTGAACCCTGCCCACATGACACTTGTTTAGGAGTTTTGTCTGTGGCAGTCTCACACCTCCTCAGGGAGGTAGGGATATGCCTTTTTGCTGGCTTTCACCAATGGACCTAAGCATGAACAGCCCAACAATGGGATATCTAACCCTACTTCTGCTGGTCTGAGTGAGAGTTCAGCAATCAGCTATTTATGGAGGTATGGCTCAATGAGAATTGCTGGTGACCTAAGCCAAAAGGTCAATTTTACAATATGCAATCCAAACAAGTGTTCTTATTTTAAGTGCTGCAAAACTTTGTTTTCTTTTTAAACATTCATTTAGTCAGAAGCACTTATGTAAACGTCACAGCTCTTTGGATACATTAATATAAAGTTCTATACATTACAAACTGTAGCAACAAACATCATAATTCCTATGGGATTAAGAACAGTGAAATAAGGGAATAGAGCACAGAGAAATAAGGGAATAACTTTTATGAGTGGGAAATGCTAGCTTGCAGAAGACTGATATATTTACACCTGTTCACTCAAATGTCACATTTACATATATCTATTTTTAATTATATGTGGGCACTGTAGTACTCAGACTTGTTTGTATTGAGTGGATCCAGAGTTCTGGACAGAAGAACAAATCAAATAAATACAGTGTGTATTTAATAATAAATGCATGTCTAACTGTGAAGGTGAGATGATAAAATTCTTAAAATTATATCATTTCCAAAATTATTTTTTTTATGTGTATCAAAATACAGTGACTAATAGAAGATCCTGAGTTTGGAGGGGCCCACAAGGTTCATCGAAGTCCATTTGTATTGAATTTCAGACCAAGCCCTAGTTATTGAGCCTTGCTTCCTTAGACATCTCTCACAAAATGTTCATTGACATCAGTAGGTCCAGGAGATCATATACAAAAACCCAAACTTTTTGCTGTGCTGCCTCTGCCTTCCCCTTCACAAAAAATCCAATGCTGAACAGATGTGTTGCATTTCTGCTCAGACCTAAGGACACATAAGAGAAATGGATGGAAATTTTAATCCAAACCACCAAAAAATAAGTTGAATGACAAATTCTCTGTTCCAGATAGATTTTACTCTGACACACTAGAAGATAAAATCTACCTGTCTTCCCCATTCAGCTTCCCACATGCTGCTGCTGCAAGAAAAGCCAGAATGCATTTGTGACAGTTTGACATTTGTTGTTAGTAATGTAAGAACTGCATTCAGAGTAGCAACCTATTTTTTTAAAAAAAAAGCTCTGCTGCTAATCTTTATTTAAAATAATAATGATTCCTCTACATCCTTAAAAGTTGAAGTCCAGCTTGTTAGTTTAAAGGAAATACTGAAGCCAGTGTAAGGGTTATTTTAATTCCAGGCCATGTTGGTGTGAACATTATCAATTGATCTAGGATTTAAGTGACCTGTCTGGAATGCTTGACAAACAAATTTTTCTCATGAATTATACATATTACTGAAAACCATACTTAATGGGAGACTGGGAAGAGGGCAGGTATTTCCATCACCTAGGGGTGAAAGCCTTGCAAATTAACAACAAGGCGGTTCATTGAAGCAGGTAATGGATTAGTCTGTGAAAACAAGAAATCTTTGTGGGAATGACTGCGATTATTCATATAGTCTGTTTGCTAATTATTGCTAGTATGAACATTATTTTAACTGCTTTTAAGAACCTTGGAAATGATGTGGCTTGTCAGCAGTGTTGTGAAACACTGCAATATAAGAGAGTTATAAGCAGCACGCACTCATTCATGGCAAAACTTCGCATTTGATCATGGAATCAAAATATGCAGACCATATTTATTCTTACATAATGAATACGTGTCTGCCTTGCAAGAGGAAAGAATAATAGATAAAAAGGGTTTTTAAAAAATTAGAGGTATGATATGCCAGCACAAAGTAGTGATGTTGGAGCTGCAAACATGAGGCAGAGAATACCATGATCTGACTCATCAGAATAGGAAAAGGATAATTCTGCAATGCTCATTCCTGTATTCAAATTCCACAACTAATAATGTCTAAACATACATGTGGTTGGAGAAGTCAGTGTCATTACGAGAAAAACTATGTCTTCCTTGAAGCTACATAGCCCAATATACATACATATATTTTATAAAAAACATTTTTTCATTAAAGTGATTTCTGTTTTTTTCCTTCACACCTGTTAGCATCCAGACTTCGGTGATAACTTTGGCAGGAGTATTTTGTGCAATTTGTGAGGTTCTGCTCTTTCCATTTTTTTCACTGTTCCTTTGAGAAGCCCCATCTGTGCTCCTTTTCCTATTTCATCTACTGCTTTCAGGTGTTCCAGGAGATTTTAAATTTTACAGTATCATTCATTACATCTTCTAGCATCAGTCACCTTTTGAAAGGACACTAGATAACTAAGTTTAAAATTAAGTATCACTACAGTGTCTGCAACTTTTAGCAGAACTTCACTCTTGACTGTTGTTACTTTCTAGAATTAAAAATTCAAAGCCAGAATGGTCTAGCTAAAGCCTTCTCTAGCCTTCTACATAATACTGGCCTTCAGATTTCACTTCTTTTCCATTTAAATTCCAGATCTTTCAGTATGTCTCCTGCATGTGACTTTAAAGCCATGCACAGCGAGATTCATACATGCTCGCCTGTGAGCTAGTCCTGAAAATTATTTATAAAGATGTAATAAAAATAAAAACATCTTTCTGTTATCATTAAATGTTCCCGAAGCAGATTGCATGAACCAAGCGCTGTTTGCGCATATTTATGCTTTTCCATTAAATCCAAAGGAAGTTTGGATGACTTACGCAACAGCAGAGGTCCATGCAGATGACATCTGAAGTTAAAAAATATGGCTGACATTCAGTTTTAATTTAAGGCCTTCAAGTGAGGGGAAGACCTCAAACTCCTTTAGTGACTAAATATAGTAGCAGATAAAAATTTGCAAACAATTTCTCATCTAAATCTGCTTCAATAGTAAAATCTTTTTCACTATTTGCACTTCTCTCCATACCCAGCTTCATTCTTACTCTGCAAAGCTGTGGATCGATCCTGTCTTTAATTGATGCTGGACTGGTGTTTACTTTTACACAGGCAAGATTTTATGCATTGTCTCCTGTATGTTCTCAGACTGGAGGAACATTTTTCCTTCCTGAGCCTCTATGTTCAGCCTGGAGGAGTAATCACAGGATGCAGAGGACAGTTTTATTCTGTCTTCCTGCTCTTCCTGGGTATTTCCTAAGCAGGTATTTCATATTCATTTATCTCAGGTGATAGTGATAGTAAATCAATTAAGAAGCATTTTGATACTAATTTCAGGTTGAATCTCACAGTATGTGTGGCAAGGTTGTGTTAGAGTCACTGGGGAGTTACACAGAAGGAGAAATTACTTTCAGGTCAGTACCTATGACATAGCCCAAGATCACCTGGCAGCGTCATATACCTTACCCCAGTAATGGAAATAAAACAGACAGAGATTGGCTTTCACCAAAACCAGCCACTGTAATAAATTGTATGTGAGATTTCGACTGACTTTCAGGGACACATTTTAAGTAACTTTCTTTTCCAGAAGGCTAAATTATTTGAATAAGATGTTTGAATGATGAAATAAGGAATGGATAATAACAGAATCAGAGAATTTTTTGGTTTGAAATGGATTTTAATTGCCACCTGCTTCCAAACCCCTGCCAGGCAGGGGCAACTCCCACTAGGCCAGGTTACTAAAAGTCCCACCCAACTTGGCCTTGAACATTTGCAGGAATTGGGCATCCACAACTTCTCTGGGCAATAGGTTTCTCATTTTTTTAAGTATATATCAGACATCGCTTCTTATTTATTATCATTCCATTATATCTCTCTTTTTAATAATTTGTTAGATTTTGAAAAATGCCATGGCACAATTCTTGCATTCAAGGAATTTTAATATACTCTTATCAGTGGCCATGCAGACCAGATCATGGAAGATATTTCACATACTGAATTTACTTCAGTGAAAGCAACAGCAAAATCAGTTGTGGAAACTATTTATCTCTATATATGGTTCACTTGACTTCAGGTCTCCTGAAGGAATTTTTCCAAATGACAATACTACTTGGTAGTAGGTATTTCACTAACCAAATCACGTTGTCTTTTGCATAGACACTGCATTTATTTTACCTGGAGTATACACTATGTTAAGCTTGTGGAGGCATTGCAGATGTAAGAGGAAATCACATGTTTTTAGAAATAAGAAACAGAATTCTTATTATAACTATGATAAGGTTAAATGCTATTAAACACACAGACAAGTTTCATTTAAAATATTTTACTACTGAGAGTCCTTTAGTTATGGATACTCATATTAATTATTGTAAACTGCCTGAGTGATTATTGTGTTGTATTGATACAATTAGCAATTATACTGCTCGCCCAGTTGAAAGCTAACTTTTTCTGCTTCCAAGAATATTAGAAAACTAAGAAAAAAATCATGAGATACAACCAGACTTGCACAATTCTCCACTGAAAAAGCTTCCTAGCAGAAGTAGTTTTTAAAATGTTATTTATTTGGGGAGCCTTATATAAAAGTTCATAGGAGTTTATAAATATCTGAATTCTCTCCCAATGGGCATATAGGAAACCTCAATTTTATTTTGTCAGAGGTCTTTTTATCACTGGTTGCATAGGCTGCCAGCATTCCTGCATGCCACTAGCTTTTTAGATAATATTCAGTATTTTCATTGTAATTCTCTGGTTGTAGTCACTCATTTACAAAGCTTACTTGGTCTGGGCTAGTAATCTTACAGATCATGTCCTTCAGGCTGTCTGCTAGAATTTTTGCCAGAAGTTGAAAATTCCAATTAATTATCAACAAGTCAAAGCTTCCTGAAGGCTTTAAGAACCTTACCCAAAAATCTTATCTCACCATTCCGACTTTCTTGATTGCTGTGAATTATGTATATTATTCAGCTGACCATATAATGTGTAAATTGAGCTTTCATAACTTATATTCATCCCTAAGATCATCTAATTCAGTTTGCAACAATCAGAACCTGCTATCTTGGGTTGTTAATCTTTTGTTTCCCAGAAAATACAACCCTGGCTATACCTTGCTTACATCCCTTCTGCATCTAAGCATAAATGTATTAATATTGCAGCAAAAACTACCAAGGCACTGTATATTGCTTGCTACCATCCACATGGCAAGTTTTTATTAAGTGTCTAATAAATTCTAACTCTGGCAGCATACACCGAGCAGCCACCACTCTCTAAGTAATGGCCTGTGCAGACAACCAGCTTGGTTTCTGTAGCTGATTAGGCAATTAAGTTCCTCTTAGATGTACCAGTCCCATCAACAGAGACCCATAACCATGCCACTGCAAATCCAGTCCCTCTCATCCAGTGCCATCAAGCATCATCACAAAGTGCTTGGTCCCTCAGTGAGTTTCTGAAGACTGCGTGTCCTTTTCTATATGTGGAAAGAGTTCCTGGAAGCCATCAGTCAGTTTGAAGAGATTATTGACTGTTTTGATGTTAGTTATTCCCTAACTATTGGTGGTGTTTTCTACAGAAAATCTACATCAGATTTAAAAGATTTTTTTTTTAATCTATGCCTAGAGTAAGCAAAGAATCCAGTCACAACTGGAAACTATATCTTAAGATTTCTAACGTCCTTCCTAGAAAATAATTAAAGATTTGTGGATGGGACAGGAAAAAAAGTAGCTTATGAATGTTGAAAGGTGTCTCAATCTAAATGTTATAAAGAAGGAAAATGGAATGTACTGTGATCAAGTTGACAAGGTAGTGTGCAAAGTGTTCTTTGTTAAACCCTCCTCTGTTCCTGCAAGGAAAAATAAGGGATTTTCAACTTAAACTTTAGGGAGATCCACTCAGGTAACCAGAACATATAATTAGCAGACACATCTGTAAGAACCTTGGTTCTGGTATGCTTGGCAGTCACACAAACCAAGGGCATTTAGGCAAATCACTTTTGCAAAAGCACCTGTAATTTTTCTATGCACACATGCAGTAGGTAGAAAGATAATTCTCAGCAGCACTCACAGTGTATAATAGGAAAGGATATAATTGTGGACATTTTTGGAGCAATCTAATGTAAATCTAACATGCATTCATCAATGTAATTAGATCACCTTTGTGTTTTCAGTGTGGAGGCTCACATTGTATATTATGTTGAAGTTCCTTCTTCTACATTCTGTTTCTTTCCCAATCTTCATTTTTCACTCCTGTACAGTTATTTCTCGCTTCAGTCTAATTTTTCTATGTTTTTAGTAAACTCTCCTACTTCTTAGACAACCTTTCTTCAGCTGCATGTGAACTCACTGAGTTCGAGGTTAGACTTGGAAAGCTACAGTGTCAGAGCAGGTTTGAAATTTTAAAAAAATTAGTTTCTTCTTTCTTAACCTTGTGCTGGTTTGAAAGCAAAACCAGTGAGAGACTCCAAGTCAGAAGTACAATTTAATAAGAGGAAAATAAGTAAAATAAAATAAATCCAATAGTACAAAATACTGACAGTCAGAATACAACCTGACACCCTGTCAGGGTGGTAGTAGCTGTCCAGATGAAATGGTCTTGTCGAAGCAGTGATCCTGTAGAGAAGGTCTGGTAGCTCTTGTCCTCTGGGAATCCAGTGGGGAAAAGGCCTCCAGTGCTGTCCCAAACCC
>VZUI01049840.1:0-20445 GCA_013401135.1 Cettia cetti
CCCCTTACATGTTTATCTATAATGATAATATTATATTACATGATAATGATAATGATAACGATAATGATAATGATAATGATAATAGTCTAACCCAAAATGAGCATGTCTTTTCCTTAGTCACCTATAATTATAACCTTAGTCAAAGTAACTCTACAAGAAAGGAAAGAATTTTTTGTGTACCCAGTGGTCCTATCTTTAACTGAAGTCAGTTTAAATGATGCACAGTAAATTGTATTTTCTTTGTTTTACCAAAAATTTCAGAAAAAATATTGTGTGATGCCTACATATATATTTTGAAAGAGATTGTTGGCTTTATGCTAATAGCAATCAATATCTGATTAACCTAGCATAAACATTAATTTATTACCTTAAAATGGACTTCTTTTATGTTTTTTTCTTGTATGTGCAAGGGAAGACTTCTAATATTCTCTACAGCTTGATCTTCTTGTGTGGCGCAATGCTGTCCCGAGGGAGACACAGTGATCACCACGGGGTCGAAGTGGGAAAAGAGAAAGTTTAATTTTTCTTACAACTTATATAGATTTCTAGAAAAGAGACCACATTGGAAGACAGAGGTTCAACCTCTTCACTTCCACTGGTCTGAGAAAGTGTCCATCAATTGTCCTTTCACAGAAAGGAATGTAAATAAGATAAAGAATTCTGTAAACATCTTTTTGTTTACATGAAATTTCTGACTCCAAGGACTTGAAGGCTGGAAGGCAAGACAACATTCTTGTCTTCATGCCATTGAGATTGTACTAGATATACAATACACCTTTATTATTGTCATCTAGGAAAATTAACTATAAACAGCTAAATGTTATGAATCCTCTTTTCTACTTCTGAATTTGGCACAGATAAAACCTTCTGTAGAATAAATTCAGCACAGCCACTCGTATTGTATAACATAGAGCTGCCAACTCTGACCACTGTCACTTAAACTGATAACTGCAGTAATCAGATAGGAAATATAAACATAAATTAAACCTCTACTGCGTCTGTTCAAAACAACATATATGTGGTCTATATGCAGCTCTGGTTAGCACAGAGAAAAATCTCCCATATTGAATATCCCTTTAGAGCTTAATTGTGACTGTACTCAGTGTTTTTACCAAAGAATGACTGAAGGTGATTATCAGAGGTGACTTGGAAGATTAATGGATAGGAACACCTAGAGACCATGGCTGGAGTTTACCATAAAGGCCAAAGCTGCTGAAGGAAACTAGTCACTCATCCTTCCTTTGCCAACTATGCTCCAGTACTAAAAAACTTTTATTGCTAAACACCCAACAAGATTGCCTACACTGCCTAGGGCCTGAAATATTGGTATAGACTACATGTTAAAACCCTGGAGTGCAGACCCAGGGGCTTTGGGAAAGCAGACTACTTCAGGTAGCTGAAGTAGTCTGAAGTAGCTTTGCAGGAGCAAAGAAAAGCATATGCTGGGTAACTAGATTTGTTTTCTTATGGAAAGTGTCATGAAGCATGGGGCACTAGTGTAAATATTTGAATTTGAGCCTGAAATGGTTTTACTTATGATGTGCAGTACTTACAAGCTATGTTTGTTGTCAGTTTCTACTGGTATTTTTTGTTCCAGAAGGCATTAAAGATTCTTCTGAGGAATAAATCCCATGGTCATGAAGCGTTTTTAAGAGCTTTTCTCTCTCCTGGAAGTATGTGTAAAGTGCTCACCAGTCTCTGGGAAGGAAAGTTTCTCTCCTTTTTTCCTTATTATTCCTCCACCTCTCATCTGCATACACAATCAACTTCTGCCTGAAATCATTGCAGAAAATCTGTTTCCCCTGATTGTCTACTTTTACATGAATTTCCAGTGTCTCAGTTGCTCTTGCTGATAAGGTATGTGTGTTTCTCAGTCTCGTTGTTATTCAGAGTCTGGGCACTGCACCAGCTTACTTTCCTGAGCTGTGGAGGCAGCTCAGAGAGTTTTATTGAAATTCTTCCCTATGACCACCCCCTCTTTTGGTAAATTTTGTTCCTACAAATCAAATAGACTATACAGCAACTCTCTACTGAAGGATAGGAACAGGTACCATCTCTGTGATAAATCTTGACTCTAAAACCAGAAAAGCCAGCTTATTGAATGCTTTTTGGCATGGCTGACTCAAGAGCTGCTACATACATGCAGGTTTTTGACTGATACACCTGCCTTTCCTCTGTACAATAGGAGATCCTGTTGGCTCTAATTTTCACTTTCTGATGCATGGCTTTTAGAAAGAAACATTATGTTTGTTCCCTGTGAAAAAGCTACTTTTCCCATTTGAGAAGCACATACTGCAAAAGTCATTAAGTGCCCATGACAGAATTTACATGGATGTAGCTCTCAGGCAGAATAATAGGTTCAGCCTTTTCATTATTTCCAGTAGAAAGAAAATCAAAGGGTTTAAAAATGCATGGGGAACAAGTTTTCTGCTTAGTAACTGTCCAAGCTTTTTGAAATGAAACTTTTAAAATAAGACATAAAATATAACGTATAACGTATAACGTATAACATATAACATATATGGCTTTTTTGTCATATTTCTTTAGGTAAAAAAAATGAAGGCCATCTGGGTCAAATAGATTACTTCTTTCTCCAGCTCTGTTCAGAGAAAGCCCTTGTACTGTCTTCCTGCATGCTATGAGAACTCAGAGGAATGGTGCCAAAAGCTCTGTGCATGAAAGCATGTGTTTGTCCCATTAATGCATTTTTCCTTCCTCTTTACTGATGCCTGACACTGCACTCTGACCACCCTAAAAATACATATTTGAACAGTAGATCTCTTGATGTAGTGCTGTGTCTGCATGTCCATGACCAGAGTTCGTTGTTACTGTTGGTTCACTGAACTTGTCATATATTTAAGTAGTTGTCATAGGGCTGGAGTGATCTGGTACACTGAATCACTACAAAAAGTTGACATTACAACATTCCTTATGTTTTTGCTTTACAAGGTTGATGGGTGAATAATTACGAAGGCAATTCTAGTGGCAAATTAGATTATCATGCACAAACCTGCATTTCATATTCTTGAAACTAGAGACATATGACCTTGTTTTGTGTTTCTAACCAGCTGAGAATATACTGTACCAAAATACAAGGAAGCACATACTGCCTAAAGTAAATCCTTCCTTATGAGTGTATCTAAACACAAAAACATAAAGAGTGGTTCTAAAGTTAGAAGAAATTGTAAATATAAACAATCAGGCCCCGCTAAACGCTAACCAGAATATCTCAGTGAAAGTTTTTGAACAATGTATGTCATAGACACTTTTGTTTTCCTTCTGCTCTGCAGAGCAAGCAGCTGGATTTTGATAAATATTAAAAAATATAACATTATCTAGAACTTTGAATTTTCTTGACGTAATACTTGTAGTTATTTGAACAGGCAAAATGCTGTCTGCAAAGCTATACCAGTGAATGCTAGAAAATCCAAAGCAAGATTAAAATTTATTGCCAGCACAGCATTAATTGTCATTTCTCTACATTTCTTTACAGTTACCAGAAATATGAGCAGAAGCTTCTCAAAGAATAGAATTCCAAATTAATAATTAATTTATTTTCTTCTCAAATATAGACATATGCTTCTTTAGGAGTAATTTTCCACTTATTTTTCTGTTCTTATTTGTACATATCTCAATCTCACTTGATGGATCATAATATGCACAATTTTCAAAGAATGCAGTCTAATTAATTGTCATAATATTATCCTATTTTACAAGAATAGAAACAGAGACCAAGGGACTTTCTTAAGCCAACAATGAGTCAGTGGGAAAGGCAGAATCCAAACCTACTTTCAAGCAAATTTCTGACCACACTTACACTTCCATAACAAGCAGCTTGGTGTTTTGATTGCACTTTTGAGAATGTATGCAGATTAGACTTCAATTAGGCAAAAAATTAGAAACATGGAAGCTGACTGTAGTGAGAGTTTCCCTGCATTGTGTGGCAGGGTAAGGGATCCTTCCCTCAGGACTGTCTGTTACTCCTCCTTGCTAGAAAATGCTACTGCAGAGGAACAGCTAATGAAATTACTTGTCACCCATCATCAAATGGTGTTGGAAACCAGCCTGCTCCATGAAATGTCTTTAAATGACACAAAGTTTTCTGCAGTGAATATCTAACTGTGCACCCCATGGCCAGCTGCCAGAATTTTTCTCAGTACCTTATGCAGAAGTCATGATGACAGAACTGGGTTCATTTGCAAACATCAATTCAACATATCCTGTCTTTATCTACCTGCCTTTATGCTCTCATTTTCTGCACAATTTGCAAGTTGCAGAGCACTTGGGACAGACTGTGCAAACAGACTGATTAATTCCTTTCCTGATTAATTCCTCTGTACCCTCAGCCCTGCATACCAAATGAGCATGCCCGTAGAAGTGCCAGGCAGCATGCCCATAGAAGTGCCAGGCATAGTGAGCTAAACCAAGATACTGTGGCTGAACTTCCCCTTAGGTTCAGATGTTCGTGTTCAGTTGTAATTTTGTTGAGGTGTGTACAATTTTGCTATAAGTAAAAGCAAGAGAAGGAAACAGACATCCAAAATATGAACGTACCAAATAGATTAAGAGGCAGTTGCAGATATTTGAGATGGGATGTGATGATTTCTCTGAAACAATAGAAAAGTTCCCCTTTAATGGAAATAATGGTGACCTAATGCTAGAGGCTATTTGCCAGCTCCCTAGCATGATAATGTACTGCATGTATAACAAGGAAGGCAGGGAACTGTGGAAGCATTTAACTTGGAAATAAGGAGTAAAATGCAGATAGACAATATGTCATTAATCATGTATAGAATCTGCCAACCACTCAACATCTTTACTCTGGTGAACAAATTACTACCTGCTTTTAAAGACTCCAAATGATTATGAAGTTGATCTGACATTAAAGGCTGAGTTGCAGCGCCTTCCTTGGTTTTGATTTTCAGCCTAAGTTATCAGATCTGAGAGAAGGTGGATGCTTCTAACTGAAAGCTAATGAGATCTACAGGGGATCAGCATCTCACAGAGTTACATCCTCACATTTGACCTTCAGAGGCTTATACTTAATATCCCTGATGAAAGAGGACTGATGTCTGAGTAGGTCTGATGATTGGTGTTTTAAGTACCTATGCAGAATAGAAAATCAAGCAATGATTCTTTTTCTTGTTGAGTCATGCATAGCTAAGGGACCCAAAAATAGCTATTAGGTTGTTTCCTATCACAACAGCCTCTTCTAACACAGCTGCAGAGTATTCATGGGAAGTACTTGATAAAATCACCATGATATCATCAGCACCAACTGTGTTTTTGTCTTGAAATGCTTATCAGAGGAGTAAAAGCTAGAAAAATTAAATTATATTAGAGCTAGATGTGAATATATTTGTTTATTCATTTATTTTTATATTTCTGGCTGAAAAATATACAAGCTGAATATATGTGGTTCTTTCAACTGTTTCTTCTTTTCACCTTTTTTTTAACTTGAGTCTATAGCAGAAACTTTCAAAATAAAATTTAGTGAACTGTAGAATTCATGAACTGTACCTATTTCTATAATCTTCATTAATTACTGGGAGCTTTATGCTAATATTATATTGAGGGAAGACAGAAAAGTCAGATGCAAAATACATGAACACAGCATCCACACATCACACTGACTGTTTATATCTGATAAAACTAGTCAGATCCTTCCTTTAACCAACCAACCTCTCAGAAAGAGTAGAAAAAAAAAAAAAAAACAGGCTGCTTGGTTTGAGATCCTAAATGCCATTGTTTATGGCTGCTACTTCCCTTGACCATTCTGCAAAACCGTAAACATATTAATTCATTACACAGCATTTGCTACTATGCTGTTTTAACAACCCTTTTGGCAGTGCAGAAATTATTTGACAGGACAAACTGTCAAAAATGTGAAAATTCCTACAAGAGCAATAGTCTCAGAACCCCTCTCTCTAGGTCATCTGATTGATCTAAGCTGTTGTCAGCACTGAACCATCAATGCCATCCAGTGACAATTCAGATTGGTGATGTGGCATATCACAGATTTGACAATACTATTTTGTTGTTGAAGAATTTCTCTCTTTATAGAAATAGATGTATGTTTTCTCTGCTGTCAAGGCTTCCTCTTGTCTAGGCCAGATCTTGTGAATAATAGTATAGAAATGCACGCACAATACAAGAACCATTCTTCTGACATACAGAAAGTTTATGTTGATGACATTTCACCATGAATAGAAGCTCTGTTGCAAAAGCATTACATAAGCAATGCATTTGGCATTTATTTAAAAGTAATTTAAATTCATTTTTTAATTTGACTATGCATGCACTGCTAGTAAATATCTCTACAGGTGCATGTACAATTCCAAGCATGGACTTTAGTTGAATGATTTCTATAATCTTTAACCACAATCTGCCCATCATGATGAATATACATCAGTTTGAACTCCTCTTGAATGGTTTGCAGACTCAAAGTGTTAAGTCCCTTTTTCATGAAACAGCTGAGCAGATATTTTTAAGATTTTTAAAGTTAGAGTTGGTACCAAAATCTGTGCCAGGAGATATGTTACTGCCACTTTCAGCTCCAAGTGGCATTTTCTCCTGTGCCTGGACACTGAGCATGCAGAAGTGTAGTGGTGTGAGGGCTCACATTAGGTACTGGTGGGTCAAGAGTTAGATGTTTCTGTTCTTCAGCCCTGGGACACACAGCACAGTGAGATGCCTTCAAAGGGAAGAGTGTGAAATGCCTCTTTGATCTCCACAGACCTTAGTGACCTTACTGCAGACAAGACCATGGTGTTGTGCAAAAGTGAAAATCACAAGTTCTCCCTTTTCCACACAGCAGTGAAGCCATTGCATGTAGACTATGAGGATACATGAAATGTGATGGTGTATGTGGTGCTGTGACCCAGTAGCCATGGCAACAACAGTGCAAAGACAGATTAACCCAATGCTCTTTTCCATCAACAGCAAAGCTGTGGTGATTTATGCTGGTCCTTTATCCACAAGATGAAAAGCTGCATTTCAGTTCTATGTTACAGTTCTACTGGTTGCAAAGTTTACTAGTGAGTAGACCAACAGTATCTTCTGTTCAGAGAATCAGAAGAAGGAAAAAAAAAAAAAAATCCCTGACAAAACTGTTTGCTTGTCTTTCATTGTAATCAGGCCTGTCAAGTCTCATGTGATGAGCATCAGACTTGTTCTTTTAGCAACTGCTTTCTCATTCCCTACTGCGGCATCTCCAGTTCATGCATCAGCAGTGTGCTGTCATGTGGCCTGACGTGTGAGTCTGGTCTGTTGGGATTTTAAGGATTTGCAGAATCTGCCAAGGTCACAGACCCAAGTATCTATACAGCAGTGAAGAGTCTTCATCTGTTGCAAATACCACATGGTTTACCCCATGATAAGATTCTGTGTATTTTATGTGTCTTCTAGCCTGACAAGAGCTCCCCACAGATTTTTTATAATGGCTGTGTATTGGAGATCTGTGCTTGAGACAGCTCTTGTCTCAGTGCCAAACCCACTATCAATTTCTAGCTTAATTTCAGAATTGCATTTTGGTAATTTATGCTTGCCTTCTTGATGAAATAATGTTTAAAACTGGAAAGAAACATTCCTGAGATCTCTAATCACCATTTTCTTGCTCTCTGCATTTCCTGTTTACCTAGTCAAAGGATTTCATACTTTTTTGTTAAGAAATGTCTAAAGAAGACTCTGTTAATCTCAACATTAACATTGTACGATCATAAGCCAGGTTTGAAAACATGACAGACTCAGTGAGAGTGAACAGCTTTTATTGCTTTGTGAAATACTCATGACTCCCTTTTTTTCTGCTCTCTGCATCCAAAGTCCAATCCCAGGATAAGTAAACTGGCATGCTGGAGTAAAAGAAATACTGTTTTCTAAAAGGTCAGGGGAAAAAAAAATAAAGCTATTTGATCTTATGGAAGAGAACATGACAGAACACATTGTTGAGTGGTACTGATCTTTCATAATGGCTAGAACTATGTACCTAGTAAGAACATTTATTTTCTTAAATGAAAAAAATAAAGGATTTGTATGTTGATCTAAGAATTACAAGAAAAGAACTATGATCATTAGTTAACTGTCTTTGCCTTATTATTCTCCATATTAACTCAGACTTCTTCTACTTCTGACTCTTCCTTACTTGCTAATATTACAGCATGGCCTACACTTTGAAAGTTTTAAAAGCACAGAGGATATTTGCTTCCAATATATGCACTGAACTAGTGAAGTTACATTGCATCTGTGTTATCTTTCCTTATGTAGACCTCTAGTACAAAACTGAGAAACAGCTTTGTTAATGGCTCCAACATTTCAGAGTTCACGCATTCAAAACAACTCACTTGGTTACAAACCATCTGCCTCCTGGTGCCTTTATTATTACAAGTTTTCCTATATTTCATATGCAGCTCTGAAAGTTATTGCTTATTATCTATGTGCTGTAGAATAGTGTTTTGGACAAAAACCAAACTGTGTTACAAAGA
The DNA here is from genome assembly GCA_013401135.1 of Cettia cetti. Classification (NCBI taxonomy): domain Eukaryota; kingdom Metazoa; phylum Chordata; class Aves; order Passeriformes; family Sylviidae; genus Cettia; species Cettia cetti. The sequence goes on from VZUI01049840.1 coordinate 8,481, forward strand.
TTTTTTTACAAAAAAGTGTCATAAAATCACAGTGTTCTACATCTACATAAGTCAGATTGACTGTATGAACTATCTTACATGCAGCATATTCATTCTGGGTTAGTTTTTGTGATGACTTAAGTTATTTGAATGACTTTTTTGCCATAACCTAAGGAAAACTAATCCTTCTCTTACTTTCTTTAGTTTCAATTAGCAAAAAAATAACCAACTTGTTCTGTGAATCCCATTTGGTATGGGGGAAAACTCATTCCTGTGAGTGTAGGAAACACAAGTAAAGAAGAGGTAGTATTATTGATATACCTGAAAATCTGAATTGATATTCATGACTACTCTTCTGGTGATTCTGTGACACCTGGTTAAAAGAATAAGGTATCTTACTAAACGGTGTCCCCTGTTAACACTTGGTGAAAATACCTAGTTCATAGAAATTATATTTTAAAGGGAACTTCAAGAACACCATGCTTCAAAAATATTGATATATTGTGACTCAGCGATTACTAATCAACAGATACTGTTGACCCATGAACACAGTGCTCTGCGGACAAGAGTATTCAGGAGTATCATCACAGCAGGCCACTGGACCACCATACTCGAGGTACAAAAGCTTGTTTATGTCTAGCACAATATTATTTCATTCTGGTCCATTTCTCTCTGATACTGTCTTAAAACCTCTGACAAAGACAGAAAGAAAAAAACAACAAGGTTGTCAACAAGTTTCTGACAGACAACAATAAGACAAAAATGCAGTAATAAAAAATTACCCCAGTATCATCTCTTCAACAAACACACAATGCAAAATGACAAAGCCAGGCTGGATGGAGCTCTGAGCAACCTGGTGTAGTGGGTGGAGTCCCTGCTCAATGCACGGGAGTTAGAACCCAGTGATCCTTTCCAACACAAAACACTTTATGATACTACAAAATCAGTGTTATTTGTGCATTTTTATGCATTTGAAAATTAAAGAATGAAAAAGAAAAGTATTGATTATGCATATATCTGTTTACTTTAACATTTGCACTAGAAGAAAATAAACCCCATGCTTTATGAAAGGACATATGATACTGAAGAAGTAACACAGCTTTACGTTCTATAAATAGTTGCCTGTATGAAGTTTTTAAGTGAGAGACTGCTTCAAAACTTCAATGATAAGATAAATGGAAATAAATTTGATATCTGTGGAGGATCTTTGTCTTAGGATAAATTTGGGAACCTGCATAATTTAAGTCTTAAATTTCTAATGTATCTGCTGTAAATCTAATTTAAAACTTTAATATAGTAAATCCATAGTATCTATTTTCTAAATTCCATAATCAAAAACTTTTCGGAATACTTGAATCTACTGTTTCAAATGTCTGTTCAGGTAGGATATAAAGAGACATTTCAGAATGAGAAATGTTTTATGGAAAATTATAATTTAATATATATTCAGGATTATGTGAGATTTATATAATACTTTCTAAACTCAAAAGCCCATGAAACAAAGCTTTCATAGGAGAAAAAAACTCTCTGATTTTTCCCTAACTGCAATTAATAACACATATAATGTGCCATTTTCAGAGGGAAATGGGTTGTTACTCATGATTTTTGGTAGATACTCACCTAAAATCAATAGTAAGTATAAACTGCATGCCTTAAGAAAACCCAGAAGTGATTCTTAGCACCCATGCAGTTGGATCTAAAATGCTGAGCAAATTCCAGACATCTACAGTGTCAGAAAAAGCAACATTCTGTGTTTCATACAGGAAAGAAGGGTGAGCTCCAAAAAATGCACATCTTTGAAAAATACTTACTTCCTATCTTTGTATTACAGTGGAGTAGGTATAAACAACTGCAAATGAAATTAAAAACTTGTACAGCTAGAATGAAGTTTCTTCTAGCATACACTTTAATCCATATTCATATCTGTACGACACAATTTGTTCATGTCACAGCTACTATGGGTGCTTCACTTCATGCAGTGTATACCACATGAATAAAATGGATAACCCATAGGGCAAACTGGTGTTTCCATGATGCCTCGGCCACCACTGCTCCCTTCTCCTGCCCTTTCTTCAGCCTGGGATGTGTCCAGCTCTCAAACCTTGGGCAGACATCCCCAGCATCGCCCATGGCTCATCTTCACTCTTTCATTAGAGCAGAACTTGCCAAATCTTAAATCCATCTACAACACCCTTTATACATTTTTCTACCCTCTATGGACCTGTTCATTTGTGCCCAAGGTAAATATGGATTCTGCAGTACAGAATGGGGTTAAGAAAAAAGTTGTGAGACAGATACTCAAAACTTCTTGGATGATTACGCACCACCTCTTAATGACATCAGTATGGACATCAAAAAGGCTGCCACCATCCAGGAGCGATGTCCCCGTGTCTGCAAGGCGCCGTGGCCATGGCACAGCAGCACAACACAGAGCTGCCTGAACCTGTTTGTCAGGGATCGGACAAAGCCAAGCTAGGGAAGAGAAAGCAGGACAGTGGGATGCAATGAGGAAACAGGGACTGTCACTGCGCACAGCAAGGACACTGACCAGCAGTCCTCGAGCTGAAGGGCGCTCGGCCGCACAGCCCCAGCGATGGCTGAGGGCCACGGGGCGCGGCCGTGACAACGGGACCATCCGGAATACGGAAGCGGGATCACGGGGCTGGAGCGGGATCACTGGGAGCGGGATCACGGGGCGGGAGCGGGATCACTGGGAGCAGGATCACGGGGCGGCAACAGGACCGCGGGCCGGGAGCGGGATCGCTGGGAGCGGGATCCCGGGGCGAGATCGCTGGGAGGGGAGCCTGCCGGCGCGCCATCCCCCTGCCCGCAGAGGGCGCTGAGCAGCGCCGCGCCCGGGCCCGGGTGAGCCCGCTCCTTTCCGCCGAGCGGCTCCCGCAGCCCCCGAGCGCCGCCCGCGCTTCCCCGGCCGGCGCATCTCCTCCTGGCTGCGGGCGGTCGGGCCGGGAGGGCAGCGCATCCGCCGAGCCGGCGGTGCCTGCTCCGCCCGCTGCGTCTCCGATTTCCGCCTCGGCACGGGCACAGCGCGCCGCGCCCCCGCCCCACCACGGCGCCCCCTCTCCCCGGCCCCGCCGCCTTCTGCGGCCCCGACGGGATCGTGAAGCTCCGCGCTCGGCGCGCTGCCTCACCGACCCCGCCCGCTGGCGGCCTGGCGCCGAGCACCCCGGGAGCTGTAGTCCCTTCTTCCAGGGCTGAGGGCGGGGGTACCAGGACAGCAGGACTACGACTCCCGGGAGCGCAGGGGAGCGAGGGCGGGGCGGCCCGGGGGCGGAGCGGGGACAGCTCCGGTGCTGATCTCGACGCGGGTTTGCCGGCAGAGCCCTGGCGGGCGGCGGCGGCTGTCGGCGTGCGGGAGCGAGCGGCAGCGGGCGGGCGGCGGGGCCGCGCCCGGCGATGAGGCACGAAGCGCCCATGCAGGTCGGTCCTCGGGCCGGAGCCGAGCAAGGGGTGCGGCGGGCGCGGTGCAGCTGAGAGCCGGGACGGGGCAGGAGCCCCTCCGCCCGGGCCGCCGGGCCGGCTCTGCTGCTGCGGCAGAGGGTGAGGATACCCCTCGCGTGTGAGGGGCCCGGGGCGTCTGCGAGGGGTCGTGTCCCCGGGAGGGAGGGCCCGTCGCGGGGCAGCCGGGCCGTGGGTGGGTACGAGTCGCAATTGGGCACGCCGAATGGTGTATTTTCCCGATACTGCCCCTCGAGGGACTGTCGCAGCTCTCCTGGAGTGAGGACTGGCTGTCAGGATAATGCCGAGGTGCTGCCGAGGTGCGCAGGAAGTTGGCACGATGCCTCCAGCTGTGAAGTCGTGGAGCAGTTGTCCACCGACACCGGGGAGAGGTGGCTCGTGGCTAGAGCCGGGGACAGCAAAGAGGGGCCCCCTCTCAGCAGTTTTTGTGTGTGGGAAGAAACACCTTAGCGCTGCACCAGCACATGCTAGACAGATACGAGTTATCTTATGCAGAGTTTTTAGCAGTTTCTATGTTGTTGTCTCAAAACATTTTTTGCTGGTGAACTGTACTCAATTATTAATTGTGGCCTGTTTTGTAATCCCACACAGGAGCTCTGGAGCCTCCAGACTATATCTTTGAATCTTTTTCAGTAGAAAACTAGATTGGTAACAATCATTTTATGATCAAGTGCAAAGAGCACTTTTGCAGTCTTCTGTGATTTAAGTTATGAACTGCAGCCCTGTTAACTAATGTTTTTCACTCTGGCAGTAATAAAATTTCAGGCTAAGGGAAGATCTGCAACCTTTTGGCTGCTACATGTATGTGTCAGAAATGTTTATGTGGTATTTTCCATTTATTCATGTGTTTATTGATCTACTGAAGACACATTTAGTATGCATTGGCTCTGGAGGATATTTCATTAAAGGAAATCTTGCTAGTAAAGGAAGACTATTGTAGATTGGTCTCTACTGTATTTAACATTTTTGACAGGTTGTTGAATTCGTCAAAGTTCTTAAATAGTTGTGGAAACAAATAGTAGTACAACATTAAAACAGAATCTAGAGAAAGGAGAGTTCAAATATTAAAAAAAAAAAAAAAGAAAACTTTACATGGCAATCACAGAACAGCTTCTTGGTGTTTATCCAGATTATCAGAACAAACGGAATTACTGTTGAACATAATTTAGTGAAAGTCAGCAGAAACACAGCCTCAGAATAAAGAGAGACAGCAGAAAGCTATAAAATCCCCAATAAATTCCATTTTTTCATGTCTGCTGACATGGTCAAACAGTGTCTATTTTTAAGCGTATCACATTCAAAATTATAATCATATGGATCAGGATTTTTCCAAAATATGAAAATGCAGACTGGCACACAGAGTTTGATTTTCAGTTGTAGTTTCTGCAGATTTTTTTTCCTTTCTACTTATATTATTCCAGTATACCTATATATTATTTATGTTACTGATTCCAGTAAAACAATTTTTCTGTTGTGGATTCTTCTTCTGCGAAACCCTTTGTTTTCCAACATTAGGCTTATGTGGTTGAACCTTGTTCAAACATGGTTTAGATTGGCTGAACTAATTGCTATATTTATTTCTTTTAGCTGTGTGATTTTCTAATACATGAAAGGAATGTAGTTTCTTCTTTGCACACAACAATTTGTAACAGTGTTACAGAGCTACCATCTCTGAATTGCAGAGCAAGAGAAAGAGTGATCAAGAGTTATGTCTTTTGATCACATCAAAAACAACTCAGAGGAGAGTGTAAGGATTTTCCTTTTTTTTGCATTTCCGTCAAACAATAATTTAAAAGAAAACTAAAATGTTAAAATGGTATAGCAGGAAAAAAAAGGCCTGAGCAATGTTGCCATCTTTCTATATTTGTGGGTTCTTTGTTTCAATCTCAAGCTCATGTCATTTCTCTGAAGATAGGAAGGACCAACAATTACCAGAAAAATAGTCCTTCCAGGAAGGGGTTGCCTAGCGTACAAGTTTGCTGCTGTCATCTGCTGCATGTAACTGAATCTGGATCACAGTTTGTGACTATTTTTCATTTTTTTAGCCATGCTTCCAAAGAACACATATAAGTCCTAGGAGTGCTTATGGCCATGGAGGGGGTTTTAGTTCAAGAGCAATGAACTTTCTTTTCTGTGAAACATTGAATTCTGTATGGTTTCTGCATATTCTTTTATGAATTGGTCTGAATTACTTCTATAATATCTATGTATCTTTCTCAGTAATGTCAGTAATCTCAGTAATGTCCCTAAGGCTTTCATGATACTTTCAAAAGTGCAGGTTCAGTGGGAAATTCTCCGGGGTTCATGCACCAATTCACTCGCTTCTAGTTTCACTCCTTGTCTGATTGTAGCAAGCAGATCTTCCACATACCTGCACTTTGCCAAAATACAAAAATAACTGTAGTTTGGGTAACCTGGTTTTGGTGTTTATTAGAGCATATGGACATTAATGGTGGAATATAGTAGGAAACTCTAGATATCTAGAGACACTCTCTTCAACTTGCCAGGACATCAGATCATTTCAAAGGTGGTTGAGGGGAGAAAAATTATGAAGTGGGAGATAATTTGTAAATTATTTCCTTTGCCAAGGAAAGAAATGAAAACAATTTTCCTTAGTTTTTCATGACCTGTTGTCACTTCCCATGGGTATGTCTAGATAAGGTACATTTTTAGCAGACACATCCAAACACAATGGAGAAGGGCAATAGCAAGCCAAAATGCTGCTTACAGATATTTAAGAAGTTATTATGAAATTATGATGAAAAAAGGCCAATCAAAGCTTTTAGATGCAGGAGTTTACATGAAAATCTGGTTCCTATCACTTAGCAAAAATATTAGATACGTCAGTGTTAGTTCATAGTAGAAGCACTGGAGTATGAGGGCTTGCCAAGCCACCAAGTCCACAGAAAAGCTTACGTACACCTTTTAGTTAACTGATCTAGCTGCATCTGGAGTCTGTACTCATCCTTCTGGCACACCCCCTTTTTGGAAGTGTACTGTGGAAGCTTGTTCTCCTGCTGGTTACGGCTAGTTTATACGATTGATAACATCCAGTGTCTGCTCCAGTATACATCAGTCTAAATAGTTCTTATTGCATCATGACTAGATTACTATCCAGAGAAACAAGCTCATGTTTTGTTTACTGCTTTTTTGTTTGGTTTGGTTTCATTTTTATTTCTACCATAAGATAAGCTCTTCTTTCTTCTAATCTGCCTGTTAACCTTTCTGTGTGTTTTCCCATTTGAACTTGGCCTTCATAAACACATTTGATCAGAATTCTCACTACTGCTGTCTCACCAGTGCCTTAGACAGTGGCATTAGTATTTCACTTTGTCTCTTTGCCTGATGAAGCTTCTCTGGCAAACAAAAAGGTTTCCTAGTCTCATGACCCTGAGTGCTGTACTAAATAGAGTAAATGGCAGAAGGCTTTCGCCATCTCATTTTCATTCTTTCATATTCCCTGGTAAATCTAAATTTATTTCTTCTGGAGTACCTGTGCTGACAGTTTTTCTTTTTTTTTTTTTTTTTTTTTTTTTTTTTTTTTTCAGTTTTTCTTTTTTTTTTTTTTTTTTTTTTTTTTTTAATTTTTCATGGCTGTTCTATTCTGGTGACCTCCTAACACCCTGTGTTAAACTAGCCCACATAGGACTGTATCTCTGGTTTTGCCACTGTTTGAAGAAAGGGTTTTTTTACATGCTACCTACAGTGGGAATTAGAAATATGCTTCCTAAGATACCCTCTTCATAGACAAAGTAAATTTAGGTTAAAGAAAGAGAAATGAGGGATAATTTGCTAGCTCACCACAAGAATCCAGGTGTTACAGCCTTGACAAAACTGTTTTTTACTCTCTTTACATTCTCCTGTCCTGGACAGCTCCTGGCAGTGTGGCCATATTCATGCTAGTTTTGCTGATATGAAGCATGTAGAGCTTCTCTGAAATGTTTTAGACCTAACCTCTCAATATCTTCTTGGTGTTCCCCAACTTTGCATTTCAGTATTCTGCTTAAAAAAACCCTTTGTATCTCCAACTACTTTTTAATTGGGCTATGATACATTTACACATATACTTGATTCTGACCTCATAATACCTTGAAGCAGATAAGCTTTTCCTAAAGCTGCCAAGTACATTAGTTTACAAGCTGTGCTCTGCAGATGGCTGGCAATCAGTAAATTCCAAATAAATGGCCGGTGCATTGTCTACTGAATCCTGTTAAGTCTTAGTAATTGGTTAAAAAATAAATTATAAAGATTTATGAGAATTGGCTGTGGTCTGCATTTGTGGACATCAATGTGTTTGTTGAGATCACACTAAAAATGCAAGACAGTAAGCAGCTTGCCCAAGATGTAGAAAAGAAGAAAAGTCATAGGATCCTCTGAAAGAGTTAAGATTAAAATCCAGTCCCTAGATTAGGCTGATATTTCACCTCAAAAGTAATGTATTTCTTCATGACTGGGTTACTTGTCACAGTGTTCTGATATACATAACTATTTTGGTAACCTTTTAACTACTCTGATGACATAAGTTGATCTACACATGAAAGACAACTATGTGCAGTGAGTGTCACTCTCTTTCCCATCCTCCATACAGTTTGATGAATTACAGTCATTGAATTTTTCCATTGTATTCCATTGTTTTAATAGCCATTGATTATGTTTGACTAATTATATTTTACAAAAGACAGAAAGATGACCTCGCAAAAGGCTGTGTATGCAGGGAATTCTGTTTTTACTAAAATACCAACTAAAGCCAGCTTTCAGTACAGAAAGAAATAGAAGCATATATATTTCTACCCTGTAAACAGGAAAAAAATCATTTTTCTTTCCACTGCAACTATGTATGTACAAACATCAATCAGTCAGTGGTGTTTCACTCTAATCTGGCCGAAGTGGTCTATTCGAGAGGACCTCTGTTACCCCACTTTCAAGGCCAGGCTGTAGCACTTTGAAACAATTTTAAGTTCACTAATCAGTCTCTCTCCTCACTACATAGAAAAAAGACATTTTCTCTGAATTTACTGTCAATCTTTTCCTTTAAGACATGACTGTTATTAGAGCTTTTAAAAGAAAACAACATATTTGCTACAGGTGTGAAGGAATGAATCTCAGTGTTTTCAATGTCAGGTTTTCTTTCCTTTTGCACCATATTTTCCAGGGGCAAATCATCCTTCACTAAGCATGCAGAGTGGGGTGCATATATAAGTGCAAACTAAAACTGTGTGCAGGCCAGGGAGGTCACAGCATCCTGTGCTATTGAAGAAAGCTGTTCAAATTGATTCTGCCAAAGAATGAGGCCTGCCAAGGCATAAAGAGTCACGTAGCCAAATGTTTTGTTATGATCATGAAGATGGCAGGAAAACACAGTTTTTCTGACATTTGTTCTCAACCCTGCACAATTTTCACCTCTTCTTTTGGGATCAAGGAAACAGCTAAACCTGAGGCTTGGAAAGCACCTGGATATGAATAGAAAACTCTGCTTGATGATTAAACTTGCCTGTGCCCTTAATAATTCATGTTTAAGGAGTTTAGAGATGTGCTGTAAGCAGGGAAGTATACAAGGCTATCCTTTACTTGTCCTTGCACAATATTCTAACTGGCAACATAACTCCTCCTGGTTTTGATAAGGAGCAAGCATGTGAAATCTCCTCTCTATAGGTTTTCTGTTCATTGTCTTGAGCTTAGACTTCTCAGTTGATTCTCAAGTCTGTCCTAAATCCTCTAGGAAATGTCTTGAGACTGCTTTTGGTGCTAATGAAAATAAACCTGTGCATTTTCTCTTCAATTTCACTAAATAAGGGAAAAATTACACTGAAGAAAAAACTGTGTGTTTTGTTGAAAGTGATACTCATTTAATATATCCATTTAACCTTTGGGAAAAGGACTTTGTCAAAATAAAGGTATACATTTTACTTCACTGGAAACAGAACAGAGAGGTTTTTTTGGTACTCATCCATGTATGTAGTGCTTAATTACAGGAGGAAACACGTCATTCCTGGTGATTGCTTCCAGCATAATTTCCAAAGGTGGAGCATAGCATCATCATGATCTTCCTCATATTTTACAAATGCCTCCAATAGTAGGGACTGACTAGTAAGTACTGTTGGGAGTGAACTGACATATTAGTACCTTGGGAAGTGGATTACAATGCATTCCATACTTAATTTTTAAGTCAGCAGTTTGCATTTAAGAAAGAGAAGCACTGCACTCTTATTCAAAAAGTTCAAGAGGACCAAGCATCTGTATTTCCCTTACAGCTGCCAGAAATACAAATATTCCTTTAGGGTATCATTTAGACTGTGAGTGCAATGTGGATTTTCTTGGAAGAATTTGTCTGTTTGCTTACTACAGAAGGAGTGAGTTTGGGAAGTAATGGCAAAGTCTTAGCAACTGGATGGAGTTTGGTGTTTCTTTACACTAGTGCAGGCTCATTTGGGTTTTGACAGGAGAAAGGATCACTATCAGTAGTCTAGGCTCGCTAGGATAAAGTTAGTCTCCAAACAGTTTCAATTATTACCTCACTAATCCTCTTAGAGAAATTAGTCCTTTCCCATGCCTTTCCCATGTGTTTTGCATCCTGTAATAAGCAGACAAACTCCTGCCCCTGAAAAATAGCTTCAATTCTATGTTCAACATGCCTGTAGTTCTGCCTATGATACTGCAAGTAATGACTCCATAAATTTATGGCACAGTGAAGGTGTTGGATTTTTAAAGTTTTTTTTTTCAGAAATCTTAAGGAGAATGCTGCAAGAGTAATTCATATAACCACACAAATTTAGAGGAGCACTGAAATTTCTGGGGGTAAAGTCTGTGTTTAAAACTACCCACAGGAAACACATTATCACTCAGGAAAGCTACACAATGTACATGGTTTAGCAGGACTATTATTAGAATCCAGGTCTCCTGATTTCTCTGCTCACTGAATCACGCTGTTTTTGAAGTGTTAGGCATTAAAGTACATGGGGGTGAGTTGGAAGCTTCATAGGACTCAGGGGAGCAAAAGGATGAAAGCTTAAACCTCTTTTTGTAATTTTAAGCTGGTTGAAGAAGGTATTGAAAGGCTTCCCAGGAGATAAAATCAGGAAAGAATATGATATTCCTCCTTGCTACAAGAGGTAGCCACTGCTTTCGGCTGCAGCACAAGAGAGGAGAACCAGAAGGGCAGTGGAACAGGCTGCTGTAGCAACGCATAGTGGTCACACATCTGGCACCCACAGCCACTGCAGTCTTTGGTCTGATAGACCCCACTGAATTTTTGTTGCAAACTCTACACAACATCAGCATGCCCTGTGTTATACTGCTTTATAGTGACTTGTGGGTAGACTCCTTTAATCAATATTTGATTTCCTTTTTCTTGTGTTCTAAGCAAAATATCCCCAAATAGTTATACAATAGGGGACAGAAATGGAAGTTTCTGTCTTTTCTATAGAAATAATAGAGCTGAAAGATTAGTAACTGTAGGCTTGATAATCAGGTTTTTATTCTAAATCTTCTTTGTTGCATACCTGTGGAAGAAGTTAATAAATATTAAGGCAAATGTAAACACTCAGGTTGCAATCTTGTAGGTAACTAATACTACATTTAATGAAGAAGGTAATTCTGAAATTGAATTCTGAAATCAAACACTCCCTACTCTTTAACTTATGAAATATAAATCTGACGCTGAATTTTCTATTAAAAACTTGTTATTTCCAATGTCTTCTTTTTTTTCCCCACTCCAATATGTCTCTTCAGCAGCTCAAGGAAGTTGGCATGTTTTTGATGTTATGAGATGGCAGAATTATCTAAAACAGTTATACAGTAACTAAAATTTTGCTGAGGATGTGGGTTAGTGCACAGTTGTCACCCTGGATCCAGTTGTCCTTCCTGATTGCCCAAGTGCATTCTGAGATGCCTAAATTAGCTTTTACATGAGGTCCTTTTCTGTAAGCCTTTACGTTAGGTTATGGTGTCTGTCTTCCCAAATCAAATCAGCATGCAAAAGTGTTGTTCTTAGAATAATCATATTCAGAAAACTTTCACAGGCTCTCAAAATACTTGATAATTTTTCTTAAAAACTCAGCTGAACTCAAGGTTCTTTATTTTTGCCATTTGTTTTTGAGCAACCTAGGTAAAACTCCAGGCAAGTTTTCATGCTAATCTCTGCAATTTTCATGAAAGCCTAAGGTGTACTTCTTAAAAATGGAATCCATGATCTTTGAAGTCCCTAGAGCAAAATAGGTTGCTCTTTAACAGTATTCGTAATCAGTGCTTATTCAGGTGTTTTATATGGATTATAAACTGTATTTTAAGGACTCAAATTTCAAAATGTCATCCAGCAGGACTTTGACATAGTTGAGAGATGGGCAACTACAAACCTCAACAAGGCCAAGAACACCTGCACTGGGGCAACCCCAGACACACCCACAGGCTGGGCAGAGAAGTGATTGAGAGCAGCGCTGTGGGGAAGGACCTGGGGGTGATGGCTGATGAGAAACTCACCACGAGCCAGCAGTGAGTGCTCACAGCCCAGAAA